>BPLR01001375.1:0-58502 GCA_021605095.1 Caerostris extrusa
AATTAAAGAAACACATTAATTACTGCATTTTACATAACTAGTACCTGATTTTTAAAAATGAGTTTTAGTGATATCTTTGATCATTTGAACATTTGAATGTGGTTTAAAAGAAAAGGAATTTGCACGTCAAGATGCTATCTGTCGCTGTTATGCTTAGAAATAATTTGATGCAACTGCTCTCTTTCTTATATCTGGCCGAGTACCTTACTGAAGATCATCAGCAGCTCCATCTTTATACTGATTGAACTTCCTGAATAATGAAAAATAATTCTCCTGTGTGATTGAATGTCATATCTTTATTTTTATTTTGTTAGTAACATTTGATGCTTGTCCATGTGTAACTAAAAATAAAAATAAATATATATACATAACTGGGCCCAAATAACGCAGTAACCTATTAGACGCCCCTCACAATAAGTCAGAGACGTTAGTAGTTTTTAAGAGCTACAATCAATAAAAATTCATATTTGTAAGTCACCAAGATAAATTTTAGTCGATTCTAATTGGAAAAAGCTTCTTAAAATTTAGAAAACTACGAGATTATGACAACGATTTTCACAATTAAAAAGTATAAAAGAGTTGAAATAGTGTCACTTTCTGTAGTTTAATTTATATCATTTCAGCTTAACAGTATAAAAACTTTCTAAACAACTCAACTTTTCATGAAAATGGTATGATTGGTTTTGGCCTGATGAGTGATTATTTATGCGATTGCTGATTACGAAAATATGGTCGATAGTATTTTTAATGATTAGTTTAATGGTAATAGATTAGTTCGAAACATATTAAGCGTAGGGCACAAGCGAAAAGCTCTGTAATTGATTACTACAAAAGACAAATATAAGCTTCTATTTCTGCGTGCTGCTTTTATTATACTACAAAGTTTCTATTTGGATGTGCAGAAATAAGTGAGTTATTATTGATGTTTTTAAATATATAAATAGAAGTGCAAAGCTTACAATTGTGGTAAAATAATATCTTTTATTCAAGCCCTCGTTATTTTAAGTAATTTAATCCAACACTAGCTTATTGATGCACAAAATTAATTTTCTCAAAATCTCTCTATCGAGCTTCATTTTCCAAATTATGCTCATCTTCAAACCATCGGACGTAACATATTTAAACAAAAAATATATCATTTCAATCTGTCGGTTCAAACCACAATATCGCCTTATGCATGAACAGCCAGATCAAGCACCCGAAAATAATAAGCCCAGAGAGCAAAAATGTCACTACAGATAACAAATGAGGCACTCGTCGTGGTGAGACTCCTGTCTCTCGAGATAAAACACAATGTTTTCCGCTAGGATGGTGAAGAAAACCTAATATTTTCTCTTTTTCTTAAACACCGCGGCGCACGCAAACGCCAGAGAGTTATCGCTACCGACGACGTTTTTCAAGAAGGAACGGTTTTGTGCCTTTCATTTCTTGCGTTCAGTGAGCGAGTGTGACCGTTAGTTTTTTAAAGAGGTCGTGACAAACAAATCCTTTTACCGTGGTGTTTCCAGCGTGAAGAAAAGTGGTTGTGATATGTTTTTTTTTTCTGCTTCTAACAAGAGGAGAATGAAAAATTTTTTGAGGGACAGAGAAATAGTCCGGCTTAAAAAATCGTATTTTCTTTTAAATCGTTAGTAATAGATGATACTGTAAAAAATAAATACTTTTAAATTAGTTCTTAAATTACAGCTTATCATATTAGCAAGCTTATCATGTTAACAAGTTTATAATGTTAACAAGCGTAGATGCTTTATAGACTTAAAGACACTTCAATTTTCAGAAATATTCAGAATATGAATATTCTTGGAAATTTCTAATAAATTTAACATTCATTAATGTGAAAATATTTTTCCTTCCTTCTTATTTACTTATTTTTTGTTATAACAAGTTAACTATATTCGAGAATCCTGGCACTACTGAACACCTTTTTATTATTGCTTATCATTCTGTGAAAATCGTAAACTATTCTTATCACCTTGACTAAAAGTCATTTAAGTGTTTAATATATCTCGTAAGAACTTTGTATGAACAAGCAATCATTTTCCCTTTCTTTCTCGGGACTGTGTTCTTGAAGTCATTAAGTTTACCAAACTGTAAATTAAATGGATACGTTATATATTTACATTATACTTCCTTTACAGACTTATGGACTTATTTTAGATGTTACAGACTCTACAGTTTTTCACCCAACTCAGCTCTGTTTTGCCCCTAACATCTAAGAAAGATTCTGAAGATGATATGTTTTTCGTAATAAAACATAAAATTAAATGTTCATTATCAATGTTAATTAAATTTTTGTGTTTTATTACGAAATTGATCATCAGAAACTTTCTAGAGACTAGAGAAACCAGAGGTGAGTTAGCTGAGGTGAAACCAGAGGTGTGTAACGTCTAAAATAAATCTATAAGTATGTAAAAGAAGTTTGATGTAAAACATATAATGGATCCATTTAATCTACAGTTTAGTAAACTTAATGGACTACTAGAGCTAGCCTGGAGAAAGAAAGGAAAAATTATTGGTTGTTCATACAAAGTTCTTATACAGATGTTAAATGTTTTAAATGACTACTTAGTCATAATGATAAGAAAAGTTTACGATTCACTTCACATAATAATACGCAATAATAAAATGCGTTCATTGCCAAGATTCGAATATAACTTCTTATTACGGCAATTTGTGGTAAATAGAAAAAAAAAAAAAAAAGGAAATTTTTTCTCAATTCATTGTTACATTTTCTTGTTAGAAATTGCCAGGAACATTCATATTCTGATTTTTCAAAAAGAACCAAAGTCTGAAAAATTGAAGTTTTTTTATTTGTTAACATGATAAGCTGCAATATAAAAATTTATTTTATTTTTACAGTATCATCTGTTACAGATGATTCAAAAGAAAATACGATGTTTTTTCTTATGTCGCACTGTTTTGTCCCTTTAAAATATCTTTCCATTCTCATCTTGTCAGAAGCAAAAAAAAAAAAAAAAAAAAAATATCGCAGCCACTTCTTTCTTTACGCTGGAAACACAAGGAAAAAAGGATTTGTTTGTCACGACCTCTTTACACGCAAAAACTAACGGTCACACTTCGCTTCACCGAACACAAGAAATGCAGAAGGCACAAAACCGTTCCTTCTTATAAACATCGTCGGTGGCGATAACTCTCTGGCGTTTGCGTGCGCGCGGTGTTTAAGCAAAGAGAAAAATATCTTCGTTTTTCACCATCCTAGGAGGAAAACATTGTGTTTTATTCAAGACAGGAGTCTTACCCACCATGACTGCCTCATTTGTTATCTGTAGTGACATTTTTGCTCTCTGTGCTGCTTTTCTGCGTGGTTTTTGGATCTTTGGGCTCTTCATGTATGTGATATTTTTTGTGGTCTGAACCGAAAGATTGAAATGATATTTATTATGTTTTTTAAATATGTTCTTTCGGATGGTTTGAAGATGAGTTTTCTTTTCCAAAAAATTGTAAAAAAAAAACTACTCATTTTAAGTGGGTAGGAGTGATTTTGAGAAAATTAATTTTTGTGCATCAATAAGTTACTTATTTTTTCAATCGTTGATTTTGAAATGTAAACTAATGAATACAAATTGAACATTTAATTTTGTATTTTATTACGAAAATCATATCATCTTCAGAAACTTTATTAGATGTTAGGCAAAAACAGAGCTGAGTTGGCTGAGACACTGTAGAGACTGTAACTAAATACAAGTCTGTAAAGGAAGTCTAATGTAAAACCTGAACCGAATCCATTTAATTTATAGTTTGATGATAAACTTAATCGCTACAAGAACACGGTATCGAGAAAAAGAGAGACAAAAACTATTGCCTGTTCATACAAAGTTCATATAATGATGTTAAACACATTAAAAAACTTCTTAGTCAAAATGACGAGAAGAATTTACGATTCACTTTACATAATGATACGTAACAATAAAACCTGATCAATGGCAAGATTCGAATATAGTTAACTACTTATAAAGCTTCTTTTGTAGTAAATTGAAGAGAAAATTGTCATAATTCATTGTTGACTTTTCTTGATAGAAATCTGAATATTCCCGGCAGTGTTTTTAATTGTCAACATAAAAAATTGTAATTTAGGACTAATTTAAAACTATTTATTTTTGCAGTATAATTTATTATTAACGATTCAAAGAAAATGCGATTGTTTTTTTTTTTTTTTAAGTCGCACTATCTCGGTCCCTCAAAAACTGGAAACACCTGGCTGGAAACACCATGAAAAAGGATTTGTTTATTACGACCTCTTTTTACACGCAAAATTAACGGTCACCCTCGCTTCACTGAACTCAAGAGATGCAGAAGGCACAGAACCGTCCCTTCTTAAAAACGTCGTCGGTAACGATAACTCTCTGGCCCTGCGTGAGCTGCTGCAGTTTTTAAGAAAAGAGAAAAATGTCTTCGTTTTTCACCAACCTAGCGGAAAACATTGTATTTTATTCGAGAGACAGGAGTCTCACCATGATGACTGCCTCATTTATTATCTATAGTGACATTTTTGTCCTCTGTTTTGCTTTTTCTGGCTGGTTTCTGGATCTTGTGCTGTTCACGTATGTGGTCTTTTTTTTTGTGGTATTAATTTGAAAGGTTGAAATGATATATTTTTTTGGGTTAAATATGTTCCGTCGGATGGTTTGAAGAAGAGTTTCTCATTTCCAAAATTGTAAAAAAATTATTTGTTTTATAGTAAGTGGATAGGAGTGATTCTGAGAAAATTAATTTTGTGCATCAATAAGCTAGAGTCGAATTAAATTAATTCTTAAAATAATGAGGGACTATAAAAATAATGTACTATTGTGTTTACTTTATTTGTAGAATTAAAAAATATGAATGATATCTCGTTTATTTCTGCATCCAAATCGGAATTTGTGATATAATAAAAGTATTTACATGTATCATTTGTAGTGGGAGTTAGAGCCATTTCATTATATTCTTCTTAAAATGTTTCAAAACTAATCATACTATTAAACTAATAATTAAAAATAATCATCATTATAATAAAAAAACCTATAAATAATCATAATCATACAAATAATAATCACCATTAAAACTAATCATACTATTTTATGAAAAATTGAGATGTTTAAAAAGTTTAATAATGTTGTTGAAGTGAGATAAATCACACTATGTAATAAATAGAAGAGAAGAAATTTTTTTCTCATAATTCCTGTTATCTTTCTCATTAGAAATTGCCAGGACCATTCATATTCTGATTTTTCAACAAAGTCTGAAAAATTGAAGTGTTTTTTAATTGTTAACGCGAGAAAAGATAGAGAAAAAGTTAAGAAAAGTCAATAATGAATTATGAGAAAATTTTTTTTTTTTCTATTAACTACAAATGCGCTTTTTAGTAGTTAACTATATTTGAATCCCAGCATTGAATACGCATTATTATTATGTATCATTACGTGAAGTGAATCGTAATCTGAAGCTTGAACGCTTCTTATCTTCTTGACTAAGAAGTCATTTAAAGTGTTTAACAATTTTGTATGAACAGGCAGATTATACCAACTATTTTAAAATTTAAAAGGTTAAAAAAATTGTTATAGTCTAATTTGGTAATCTTACTTATCTCATTTCAAAAATAGTATAAAACCTTCGAAACATCTCAACTTTTCATGTAAAAGTATGATTAGTTTAATTTTCAACTGCCGGAAACATATTAAGTAGAATATAAAAGATCTCTAACTCATACTACAAATAATAAATGTAAATATATTTGTTTTTATTATATCACAAACACTGATTTGGATGCAGAAATAAACGAGATATTATAAATATTTTTTACATATATAAAAAATCAATACAATTATAGTACATTATTTAATTCAAGTCCCTCGTTATTTTAAGAAGTAATTTAATCCAACATTAACTTATTGATGCACAAAATTACTCCTATTAATTCAAAATCACTCCTATCCACTTAAAATGAAAAATTTTACAATTTTGGGAAACGGAAACTCAATTTCAAACCATCCGGTGGAAGATATTTAAACAAAAAGAAGTATCATTTCAATCTTTCGGTTCAAACCACAAAAAAAGACCACATACATGAACAGCCCAAGATCCAAAAAGCAACATAGAGAGCAAAGATGTCACTACAGATAACAAATGAGCAGTCATGGTGGTAAGAACTCCTGTCTCTCGAATAAAACACAATGTTTTCCGCTAGGATGGTGAAAAACGAAGATATTTTTCTCCTTTCTTAAACACTGCGGCGCACGCCATGCCAGAGAGTTATCGCTACCGACGACGTTTTTAAGAAAGGAACGGTTTTGTGCCTTCTGCATTTCTTGCGTTCAGTGAAGCGAGTGTGACCGTTAGTTTTGCGTGTAAAGAGGTCGTGACAAACAAAACCTTTTTTTCGTGGTGCTGCCAGCGTGAAGAAAAAAAGTGGCTGTGATATGTTTTTTTTTCTTCTTCTAACAAGATGAGAATGGAAAGATTTTTTAAGGGACCAAAGCAGTGCCACCTAAAAAACAATCGTATTTTATTTCAATCATGAATAATATATGATACTGCAAATTTTTTTAATTAGTCTTAAATTACAGCTTATCATGTTAACAATTAAAAACGTTTCTGATCATCTTGACTAAGAAGCTATTTAAGATGTTTAACATCTTTGTATGAACTTTGTATGACCAGACAATAATTCTTCTTTTTCGGGACCGTGACTTGTAGTCATTAAGTTAGTAACCAGATTAAATGGATTGGTTACAGGTCTTACATCAGACTTCCTTTACAGGCTTGCAGACTTCCTTTAGATGTTACAGGCTCTACGGAGTCTTAGCAAACTCAGCTCTGTTTTTGCCTAACCTCTAATGTAAAAAAAAATATAATTATTTTACATTAGTTCTAAATTGCAGATCATCACGTCATCAATTAAACACACTTCAATTTTTAAGACTTTGCTTCGTTGAAAAATCAGAATATGGATGTTCCTAGCAATTTCTAATAAGAAAAGTCAACAATGAATTACGTGAAGTAATTTCCTTTTTTTCTGTTTACTACAAACGGCGCTTTATAAGCTGTAACAAAATGGTAATTTGGGGGCTCTATAAGTAAGTATTAAAATCCAACGATTGGAAAAAAGTAACTCAGAAATAATGTGTATAACGCTCACAGAGAGTGATTATGAAGTCGTTAAGCTACCTATAGACACCTAAGCTACCTATTTTTTGGGAGGTAAATTTGAAATTTTTCCCTTTCTTCCCTTCTTACATGTAATATGTTTTATTTTCAGGAATTTATTGACTCTCATAGTAATACATAAGGAACCTCTGCACTAATTGATGAAATTATCTTATGGAATAGATAGAAGGCACCCATTTGTATAATGATACAAATGGTTCTTCAATCTTTCGTTAACGATAAATCCCTGATTGAAAATCTAAGGGGAAATTTAATCAAATCGAATTATATATTAACTTCGTGACAACTCCAATGAAAAAGACGGTGGTATTTAATGCGGAATGAAAGAAATGCACTATTTTAGTTGTAATTAAAATATTGATTAATGGTACTCATATCATCTTTGGTAACTTTGATAGGAAAAACAAAGTTTGTCGTATCAGTTCTTTGGAGATTAAATACAATAAGAAGTCGATACATTATGATTGGTAATTTAAATACTGGTGTGTATTAGACAATTTATATGTCTGCAATGGAAAAAAATTGAACAATCTCTCCTTACAACTATATAAAATACTTTTATATTGCGTGTATATGGTCCTGAATGGCCGAGTAGCTAGCGCTCTGGCGCTCGGTACCACAGGTTTCGGGTTCGAGTCCCGGCGGTGCCATGGATGTTTGTAGTGGTCCGGAATCCACTTTAAACAGTAGGTCCCGGTCCTAATAGGAGCGTTGCGGGGGCATTGTTACTCCGCGTCCGTATCTTCAAGTTACACGCGCCCCCTGAGTAATGCAAAGTGAGTAATGTCTGTGCAGCGCTTGCCATAAGGCATCCAAGACCAAGCTGTCTAAGTGTTTGCCAGCTGCATTGGAACAAAAAAAATATTACGTGTATATATGTATTCATCATTATAACACCTTTTTGATACATTTACATATAGTAAGGCTAATTTTCAGCTGCACACACACCATAAAAATTTATTTAGATTTTTTATATAGTTACAATTCACTTACTGAAGTAACCTTCTTTAAAATTAATTTTTAAAAAATTAAAAAATAATGATATTTTTCCGAAAATTCCTTTTATTTGTGTTATGGGGTTAAAAAGAGAAAATGGAGTTAAAAAAAAAACAAATTGCCTAAGATTTAATACATATATTATTTCAATCATATGGAATTGATTAAACTTAGATAATTTCATAAATATATTTAATTATTTCAATACGACAAATCCTTATTATCACTTAATATAAATTTTCAATCCCAGACAAAATATGACAATCATTTTTTAAATATCGTCACAATAAATAAAGATTATTCTAATAATAATTATTTGAAAATATTGATACTTTATCAGTATCAGCAAGGACGCTCGTTGCAAAAATTAAATATTACTATTATTTAATTGTGTATATATATATATATTAAGTGGTTATTAAAATAATTGTAACACCCTAGAGTTATAAGGAATCATTTACCAATGTGGTGTGTGACTTCTTTGACATGTAATACAGTTTGGATAGGCCAGGGATTCGTATGATACAAGTATTGAATAGTTGTATTGCACAATTCATATGGACATGAAGATATTGCGAATGTTCTGAGAGAGATGCCAGTGGAGGATATCGCTTCCGGATTGATCGATCTGAAATTTACCATAATGGCTGTATAACGCTGACCATATAAAAATAATACACTGACCATATAATTGAAATATACCATAATACCCATCAGTCCTGTTATGGGGAAAAGTGTGAAAGATGATTCGTCTCACCATATAACTGTCTTCTACTTAGTAGTCGACCAGATTCTGTGGTTGTGGTACCATTTAGACGACGTTTGGCGTTAGCAAGGAAGTTTTGCCTGGGAATTGCTACTGTGCCTAAACGATCTGTTTTTGAAGGTGCCTCTTAACAGAAATTATGCTGATTGTATTTGGCTGCAGTTATTTTCTTTTTAGACATTACAATCCGCCTTAATACCCGTCGGTCTCTTTCATTCAACTTCTCATTCCGTCCACTATAACGCTTTGCCAAGCTTGTTTTGACGCGCTTGTATGTTGTCTTAACTTTAGACACCGTATCTCTAAAAGCTGGGATGTTTCAGTCAAAGATGCTCCAGCTAGTCTGGCTTCTACAAATTTGGCCTGTTTGACAGTCTGTGAGATCTGCCATTTTTAGCTTTTAGCAAATATCCAAGATGTACACAACTTCGCTAAAGTTAATACTACCATGATATTTACTTTTAATATTAAAAAATAACTGGCAGTTAAGATTACATTTCGACGCTAACGCATTAAATTGGCATTTCATTCATTACGCATTCTAAATGCCACTTTTATTTACAGCTGTTACATTATTTTGATAACAACCCGTATATTAAATTATACACACATACACACACACACACACATATATATATATATAACCTCTGAAAACAATTTAACGAAATAATATATATTTTGAAATGATTTATGATTAAAAATATTTTTTCAAATAGAAAATTAATTACATAAAAAAAAATTTTATGTGCTGACATTTCTAGTTTTAGTTTTCCTAATTCCATTTCTGCCAACTTTTCATCTCCAATTATGAAATGTTGTGAGTTCTTTTTTATTTTGTATTCGTCCAACTGATTAAAATGATGAACTTAGAGCGTAAAAATTTAATAATGACTATATATATTAACTTTTCTTTTCTATAGGGACCAGTTTCTCCATTTATCAAAAATTAATTGAATGAATATGAAAGCAAAAATAATCTAAAGAAAATTAGAATATTTTAATGAGAATGAACCCATAAATTTGGCGTCCATTATTATATATGATTTATTGTCTATGCATTCAATTTTTACCAAACTATAATTATTTGCTTTTAAAAATATTTTAATGTCTGTTCAGATAATTTGTGTAATAATTAAACTAACTTTTTTTCAGTGATTTGAGCTGTTATATAAAATATTAAATGTGCAATTTCTTCTAAAAATTGATTGCAGTGCTTTTTTAAAACAATTTTATGCGTTTTCTTCATATTTATGTATAATTTAATTAATTGTAAATCTTTTATATATATATAAATATATATTATATTTATATATGTATATACATTCTATTATTAAAATTTATATATCTACAGTATATATATATATATATATATATATATATGTGTGTATTTACTGTAGAATCTTATATGAATTAATAAGGTTGTGACATTTAATTAATATATTTTTAATTTTACAATATAAATGTTAATGCATTTATGCAAACTTTCAAAGTTACATATTTTTTAAATAACTTTAACCATTATTAATATAAATAAATTATTAAAAAAAAATTGAATAGCACATCACTTTTCGTCCATACTGAAAAAGTATATTAACTTATAAATTTCTAATAAATATAGATATAAGGCAAAAATAATATATATATATATATATATGCATAACACAAAATATGCTATTTTTATTCTCTAAATGATATAAATATATGTAATAAGTTCAATTTATCAGCTATTCAAAGTGTATAATATATTTTTATATTAAAAAAAAAAACACGTTAAATGGTAATGTCTGAATAAATGAATTGTAATATAATTTGAATAAAACATAACGAACAAATTTCGTTGAAAAACTCATATAAATATCTGTAAAATATTTTTATATTTATATAATCACAATGAAAATGTGTTTATGTATCCTTTAAAAAAATTTATTATACATTCATTAAGGATACATTTAAGCAACTTATAAAAAATCTTTCTTAAAAATTTTCTGAAATATGTTGTTTGAATATTATCGATGAAACACATGAGAGTTTTAATGAAATATTTTTAATTTTTTTTAACTTATTATAGCGAATATATAAAAATGTAAAATAATATTTAGATTAATAAAAATTAATAAATGGTAAAATAAATATAATTTATAATTGAAGCGAAGGAAAATTAATAAAGAATGATAAATATGATTAATGCTATAAATTATATTTCATTTGATGTTGAAATAGATATTAATATTTTATAGCAAATAAAAATTATAAATCCCAGTTTTAAATCAAATGATTAACTTTAATTCTCATGCTTACCTTAAAATAACTATACAAAACAAAAGTTAAATTTTATATTCTATTACAAGTATAATTTTTTAAATTATCTAATTACACTCATGTCCATAAATTAAGGATAATGAAGTTCAGGCAAAGAAAGAGGCAGAAGCAAAACAAATTTGACTTATTTGTAAAGTCTATTTATTAAACAAAAGGTAAAGAGCAAAAAAAAGAGGCTATATGTTTGACATAATTAATAAAAATTGAGATATTTACTTCCTGGAGAAAATTTGAAAAAAGAACCTATTTACAAAAAACAGTAGAATATGGTTAGTATGATGGTTAATATGGAGTATGTCTTCCGGACGATGCAATACAGGCCTTACGACGCCAAGGCATACTGACTATCAAATTATCAATCTGATCTTGGTGAATATTATTACACCACTCATCAAGCAATGCCCTCCGAAGTTCCGGTTGACAGGTGGGAGGGGGTTGACGGGCTGCAATTCGTCGGCCAAGCATATCCCACACATGCTCTATTGGATTGAAGTCCGGTGAGTATGCTGACCAATCTATACGGGTGATATCCTCCAAATGAAGGCATTCGTCTACAATGTTTGCACGGTGTGGACGGGCGTTGTCATCCATAAACAGAAATTCAGCACCCATGGCGCCCCGAAACCAACGTACATATTGTTCCAGAATGACATCCCGATAGATGTGGCCTGTCATCGTTACACTCTCAACATGCAGGTTAGTTCTGGAACCAAGAATAATTCCTCCCCAAACGAACCATCCTGCACCACCGTAACGGCGTCGTTCAATGGTGGTTTCTTGGTGGTAACGGGTACCTGGCGCTCTCCATATGAAAATCCGGCAAGAATCAGCCTGCAAACTAAACCTGGACTCGTCGGAAAACATCACACATGACCACTGTTGCGGTGTCCACAATGCATGCTGTCTACTCCAGGATTAATCGCAGGCGACAGTGAGTTACGGTAAGTGGAACACATCTGACAGGCCTACGAGCATATAGACCAATGTGCCCTAAGCGTCTGTACATGGTCTGCCTTGAAACTGTCATACCGGTAGCTGACGAAGAGAGCTGACGTGACAGGTCTGATGCTGTGCTCCGTCTGTTTCTTTTGGCAGTAACTGCTAAATACCGGTCCTCATTCGGCGTTGTAACTCGGGGGCGACCTGTGCTGTAACATCTACTCACATTACCATCATCTTAGAATCGTTGCCAAAGCCTGGAGATGACAGTCTGGGCGATTCCAAGTTCCTTGGATACTTGCAGCTGGGTACGTCCACATTCCAGTCGTCCGATAATTCTACCACGTAAAAAATCATCCAAATGCTTCCTTTGCGCCATAACTATGCGATTATTGCACTGAGAGGCTTTTAAAGCGCTTGTGAACAATTTTACTTCTTTGCCACCATTCCTTATATACCCCTCTCTTACACTCTCGCCATTGTGGCGTACTATCCGCGCCATCTGGTGGTTTTCTGTAATTTGCATATTCTTCTTCAAGATGTGTGTGATAATTCTACAGGTGAAATTTTTATTTTAGAGTTCAATTTCTGCGTGATTCTGAATTATCCTTAATTTATGGACATGACTGTAAAAAATTTAGCTTTCTTACCAATAAATTACAGCAGATATTTTTATATATTTATATTTTTCAATTTAAATATATATATATATATATACATATGTATGTATATAAATATTCAGGTAAAAAAATGTAAATAAAATTGCCTACAAAAATGTTTATTTGCATATTTCCAAAAAAAAAAAATAATTTATTTATATTATTATGTTTATAAATTCAAATAAATACACAATATATAAATTTAATAATTTATATCTAAGGTATTCATTCTGCTAATCATTTTATTCGGTGACCTTTACAATTCTATATGATTTTGCTACGCTTCAAAATGTCTCAAATGGAAGATTTCTGCTGTAATCAGTAAATTCTTTTTAAAGATGGCAATGTTTTTACTTTAATTTATAGTTAATTAAATTATTTTAAAATATTTTTTTTAAATGCATGTGAATTATTATTACCCATACTATTATGGATATTGTTTTGGGCAGCGGATGTTTTCGTTTCCTTGACCACTTTTAACGATTTTATTGGTTTATTTTAAATTTCTTTTGTGTGCTTTTTTATTCATAATATTTTAAATTTGTTTTACGAGCTTTTTCTTACGCAATACTTTTTAAAATTTCTTTCAAGTACTAATAATTAAATTATTATTTTATTAAATAATGTAAAATTGATTTAAATTATGGTTTTATTTCAAAGTGAAAATGAGATTGAACAACAAAAGAAAATAAATTCGAAACTTTTTATTTATTTATTTTTTATGATTGTTGATATGCGTTTTGTTCTTGCTTTAAATTCTAAATTTTGTAGATAACCTGTATAGTATATGCCAATCCGATTAAATTTTTTATTATATTTTCTTTTTACCTGAATATGGATATCAATATATTGTAAATAAATATCATAAACACATTTATCGAATTAAGTAATTGAAGTATTTTTAAAAATTTATTTTCAATGTATTTTATTAATTAAGTATTTTATTCATTTTAGTTGTAATACTTATCAAAAGATAAATAAATAAAAAAATTCAGTTAAAAGTATTTTTAATTTGTACATAAAGAATCGATTGCAAACTATTTTACAATGAAGTTCTTTTTAATTTTTATATAATATGGTAAGAAAATGTGTTTACATAACGCAACTCATAGCATATTTTAATTTATATATATTTGATTTTTGATTGTTTAATTTATCTGATTTCTCATGTAAATTCTTTTTTCCCTTGTATAAATACTCCAAATATGCAGAAGTGCCGAACAAAAGACTGAAATTATACCCGATACACAGAATTAATCTAGAACAGAAATTATATCAGATGTATAGATTTTGTCACAATATTGAGGAGATGTTTTAAAATTGTCTATCGTTGCTACAATATTGCCAAGGTGGTTGAAAATTGGCCATTTAAGTAATAGTATTGGCGAGGCATTTGCGACAGTAAGGGCAATGTGCTATATTTTGATAACATGTATGTTACATGTTACATTATACACTCATGTCCATAAATTAAGGATAATTCAGAATCACACAGAAATTGAACTCTAAAATAAAAATTTCACCTTTAGAATTATCACACACATCTTGAAGAAGAACATGCAAATCACAGGAAACCACCAGATGGCGCGGATAGTACGTCACAATGACAAGAGTGTAAGAGAGGGGTATATAAGGAATGGTGGCAAAGAAGTAAAATTGTTCACAAGCGCTTTAAAAGCCTTTCAATGCAATAACCGCATAATTATGGCACAAAGGAAGCAATGATTTTTTACGTGGTAGAATTATCGGACGACTGGAATGTGGTCGTACTCAGCTGGAAGTATCCGAGGAACTTGAATCGCCCAGAGTGCCATCTCCAGGCTTTGACAACATTCCAAGATGATGTAATGTGAGTAGATGTTAAAACACAGGATGCAAAACTGAGTTACAACGCCGAATGAGGGCCGGTATTTAGCAGCAGTTACTGCCAAAGAAACAGACGGAGCACAGCATTGTCTCGTCAGCATTTGCGACAGTAAGGGCAAAATCGTGTACAGACGCTTAGGGCATATTGGTCTATATGCGCGTAGGCCTGTCAGATGTGTTCCATTTACATTATATGCGATTAACCTTGAGAATACCGCAAAAAATTTCAAGAATCTCGCCGGACACTATATGGAGGTGAATTTACCACCAACAGAACAATAAAGACGGTGGTGCAGGTATTTTTGCTCTGAGGTATAACCTCATGGCAGTGTAACGATGACAGGTCACATCTTTCGGATGTCATTTTGGAACAACAAACTTTTATTTGGGGCGCCATGGGTGCTGAAT
The DNA here is from genome assembly GCA_021605095.1 of Caerostris extrusa. Lineage (NCBI taxonomy): Eukaryota > Metazoa > Arthropoda > Arachnida > Araneae > Araneidae > Caerostris > Caerostris extrusa. The sequence goes on from BPLR01001375.1 coordinate 15,118, forward strand.
TTCTGTTTATGGATGACAACGCCTGTCCACACCGTGCAAACATTGTAGACGAATGCCTTCAATTGGAGGATTTCACCGTATGGATTGGCCAGCATACTCACCGGACTTGAATCCAATAGAGCATGTTGGATATGCTTGGCCGACGAATTGCAGCCCGTCAACCCCTCCCACCTGTCAATCGCCGGAGGTGAGAGTGGTGTAATATTCCCCAAGATCAGATTGATAATTTGATTCAGCATGCCTAGGCGTTGTAAGGCTGTATTCATATGTAGACATGTTTAACCATCATATAACCATATTCTACTGTTTTTGAAAATAGGTTCTTTTGAAACAGGGACTAAAAATCGCAATTTCTATTAATTATGTCAAACATATAGCATCTTTTTGCTCTTTACCTTTGTTTTAAATAGACTTTACAAATAAGTCAAATTTGTTTTGCTTCTGCCTCTTTCTTTGCCTGAACTTCATTATCCTTAATTTATGGACATGAGTGTATTTTGAGAAACAAAGTAAATCATATATTTTGAGAATACAAATTTCAAGAATTTTTTCAAGAATAAAGACTTTCTGAGGGTATAACTTTCATGGCAGATATCAACTTGAAAATGTCTTACAATAAAAATATCACCAAATACCAAGATCAGTTTAAAATTCTATAAAGATATAAAATGACAGTTGGCGAGAGTTTTGCCTAGGTAAAAATTAAGGTACGTATCGCTGCAATTCACTGAACACCATCTGCAAATGTTTAAAAGATTTACTTGCTTGCATATTTTTGCACATTACATTAATAACAAAAAACTGTTTTTTTAAAATTAACAATGTATTATTTTTTTATCAAAATTCCTTGAAATAAATCAAATCAAATAACCCGAATATTTTTATGTTGTTACAATGCATGAAGTTTTCACAGATATTTTAAGAACATTTTCATTTATAAATAAGACGTTATGAAAAATTCAAAAATATGATTTTTTTAATATAATAGTTTAGAAAATAGTAAAAATAAGTAGTAGTAGTAGTATTCTGCACATTATAATTGTTTTATAACAGTTAAAACAACTTTATAAATAATAAATTTTGGACGAATATCTATAGTAAACTTATATTTAAATCTATCAAAAATGTATTAAAATTTATAATTATTTAAATACGTAATACATTCAATTCAAATAATAGTGTCCCAATAAAGAATTGTCATACAAGATGAATAAATTATTATTTAGTTAAGTTTATAAAAGTAAGCAGCTAATTTTTCTTTTACCAATTCCTATACAATTAAAATGAATAATAGAAGATATTTAAAGTATTTACTTCATTTCATCCCTAAATGTATTAGTATAAATATTGTTGTAAAACTAAAATGGTTTATAAAATAAAATTGAAGATTTTAAGATTTGTGAATGGATGTGTTTACAAGAAACAAAAATTATAATTAAAAATATTATTTAATTGTGTCTTAGATTATGTGTATCATAAAAGGTGAAGTTATGAAAAAGTTAATTATTAAATTTTTCAGTGTTTAAATTTAGACTGAATATGATGATCCCAAAAAATTATTGTTTATTCTTTATAATAATAATCAAATTACACAATATTAATTTTTATATTTGATTTCATTAAAAAAGATAATTTTAAATTAATATTTTCTTTTCTTTGTTCTTTGTATTAAACAGAGGAAAATGTAACAGGCCTGTATAAGGTATTGCACTAACAAATTGAGAGCCTTTGTCACCAATGACTCTTTTTAATAGTCCATATCTCACATAAAAATTTTTTTCAAATAATATTATGATTCATTCTTTAGCAGTAACCTTTGATGTATCTTTTGATGTAAACTCTTCTATGGTGAACATACATCGTTTCCTACCATACGTTTCGAATAAAGGTCGAAAAATATTTACAAAAGCAGTTTCAAATCGTTGCGAGTATATAGGTGTTTGCCGAGACAGTTTCTGATTTTGAAATTTCAAGCGACAACATTCTGTAAAATTTTTGTGCGTTAAATAATAAATCTATTCACACAAACTAGAAGTATATCTTTTCTATTCTGGGTTCCATCTGTCCAATAATATCTTGCTGTTGAAAAATCATAATGTTCTATGAGAACATTCTCCCATTCTTTAATGGCCCAATTAGTTGCGCTTCTTCTGATTCCGCACCAGGAGAATAACAACTATATAAAACAATTTTTCATCAGGTAACTTATTTAAAAAAAAAGCAAAATTCTTTACCAAATTCCTTAAAAATTACTTAACAAAATTCCTTATTTTTTTCCTAATTTTAAAAAAAAAAATCAATAATTTTAAGGCTTTCATCTTTCAGCTCATCATTTCAAATAAATGACAGCACATTTATGGATACAACAAAAATTTCACAAGTTTATTCTGAGTGTTCACAAAGAGTTGATATGTCATGTCGGCTACGACATCAATTTTACACTGTAGTTAATCTATTTTTAGACAGAATGATTTTATAAAACCCTTGCTTATCTTCTAGTAGGAGATTTTATACTTTTTAATCATTTTACTGGTTAATGATCTGATTTTTGAATATAATATTCATTGGCATTATGGCCTTTGTAATATTTTGATTTTAGATGCATTGTATTTAGATTTTTAAAAGTAAGAATTTACATTTTATGTGGATCGGTAAATGGACTATATGGGATCATCCTGTAATGTAGAAGATTCTAAATGTTGTGAATAATTGAAAGCACTGCATTTGGGACACGATAGGTGTGAAGGTTGTATCATAATTCGAATGCCACAGTTGCAGAGATGTTTGTTATAAAAATAAAGTAAAATTTTATACTAAAATTTTATTAGTAAATCAATGGTCTGAAAGAACCAAATCTTTAATTTTTGGGATCGTGAGCTACGTCAGTTGAGATTGATGGTCGATCAGAGCGCTCTTCTTCTTCAATGCGTTCTCAGCCTTCTTTAAACTGTTTATACCACTTCTAAACATTTCTTTCCGTTATAGGAATGCTCCCCGAATGCCTTCTGCAACATTCTATACGTTTCTGCAAACAAAATTTAATGCAAGTTATCTGCTCAATTAATTCAGACATTTCAAAATCGCCGAAATCACTGTTAGCGTCTCATAAAGACAAGATTCAAACACTAATGTATATTTTGACGTGAAATTTCACACAGACGTCAAGGGCAGTGCCAACAACCTAATAAAGAAAAAAATTGAAATTCAGTATGCCCGAGAAATTTAAATTAAAAATTGGTTTTACTTTTTGGGCACAGTATTATTATGCATCAAACTTTCAGCTTATTTGCAAAACTATGAATCTTATCTTTTGAAAATAATAAAATTTGTATTCAACATATATTTTATAACAAGTGTAAATTTAAAAAGGCTGAATTATTCAAATTCAATTAAAAGCTAAAGAGAAAGAAAATTGCATGCGAAACAGTTGATTTAACATTAATAATGCATTAAAATGTCCCGAAAGGAGTTTTCCAGAGCACTTTTATAATTAATAATTATTAAAATATTTTTAAATCATTCACTCGGGTAAAGTTTTATTTATATAAGCATCAATTTACAAGTCTCATGTGACTTTAATATATTTAAGATATCTTGGATGCAAATATGCTAATGTTTTACAAATACAAGATTTACTTTTAAAGATAGTTAATTAAATTTTATGTTTTAGCAAAATTTTTGAATTAACAGCGATATATTTTTTTATTCTGCATCATACTTTTTTGTTATGTAATTTTAAAAAATAAAAGGAAATAATCTCTTTTAATGAATTAACGAAAATAAAATATTTCTTTCAAAAGAACCGTTTCAGCAAACATGTTTTTTTTTTTTTTTCGTTTAGTTTTTATTCACATCAAAGGAGATGGGAATAAAATGATTTATTTATTCAATTCATATATTTAAAGCACAAAGAACACAACATTTGATGTATTAATATAAATAATAAGACTTATTTTATATGATATACCTAAATATTTATTTAGAGAAGGGCATAATTTGTATTTAAACAAGATAGATACTTTTTAACAAGTTTTATTTTTTAAATAATAATTTAGAAAATTTTACAAGAATTAAAAATCATTGCTTTAAATGGTTTTTTTTTGTCCAAAGCAAATAGTTAAATTATATTATTTTATTATTATTTGTTATACATGATATAAGGTTCATGACATAAATGAAATGTAACTCATATATGTTAAAAATGAATAAAAAAAAGTATTTTTCAAAAAATAAAATTAATTAAATTCTCGTAAAAAATGCGTAATTTTTTTAAATCCTAGTAATTTCCTTAAATCCTTATTTTTGTGCATTTACATAATTTATGACAATATCTTCAACAAACATGTTTTATTCCTGTAAATGAACGCGATTTGAAAATGAATTAATTGAAATACTAATTTAATGGTGCATATAGATATTAATTAATAAAATCGGATGATATATTACATTTTTTAATGATTCTAATATTCCTATTGTCATAGAAATTGGTTGCGTTTTTTTATAACGTTTTGCTTCTGATTAATTGTGGTTATACAAAATGGATTTTTTTAACTATTATATTGTTTTTGATGTCTTTGATATTTAATGACTTATGCTAATCTCTTGATTTAAAATTTTAATTATTGTATTGGTTAAGTGACTTATTATATTTATTTTTTTAATCTTGCAACAATTTAAATGTATTTAACGATTAAATGGCATCGTAAAAGTGCTTTTAAACCCATGGTGTTTCCTTATTCATTTCAATCTAGTAGAAATAACTTTTTTATGACAGATAAATTGAAATTCATAGATGGATTTTATTATATTCTTACATTTATTTCCTTATATTTTAACTTCTATGAAATATATTTGTAGGTTATTTTGTATCTTAATTTAAACTGTAAGCCTTGTGTTATTACGTAGTGTACGAAGTATTTTGGTCTTTTAGAAAAAAAAAAATGACGAAGCATATATATATATATACCGGGTGTTTATAATTAAAGTCTCCCTTTCAAAATGGTGTAAAAAAAGAACCATTCGTCACGATGAGTTCAAATTTGAACTGAAGATACTTGAAGAAGACCGAAATGGTACAGCATCAAAAACAGTTCCAAAGTGTATTAATAGATGGCGTTGTAGCGGCATAGAGAAAGAAAAGTGAATTCGTCTGCCAGTGATATTTTGTGTCGAAATTTACAACGTATTTGGCATGAGTTGCGCATTAAACAAACTGTAGTGTTCAACGTGCTTCATTGCATGATGGAAAAAATGACTTCCAAGTCATTCAATATTGTGACACTTTAATGGAAATCCTATCCATCACGGCAAGGTCATACGAAATTGGATGGGAAAATCGGTGGAAACTTTTTTGATGTCATACCGTTTCCACCTTCTTCAAGAATCTTCAGTTCAGATTTGAATGAATTGTGACGAGCATATCTTCTTTTACAGCATTTTGAAAGTAGGACTGCATTATAATCACTCTGTATATTGCAGATTTAGATTTAAAGTATCTTTAAAACATAAACCAGTGATAGTAAGAACTAATGAATTTCACTGTATGTAAATATAACATGCAATTTCTCTGGGTTTTTTTTTAGAAAAAAAATAATCTACATCATTCTTGTGTTTGAACAAAATCAAAATATTATGTTTATAAAAATACTTGATTCTATCATATTGTGGTTAATGGTATCAGATTTTAAGATCAAGCTCAAAATTAAATATCATAAAATGTGTTTAATTTTAGATAAATAACAGCTTTATTACCTGTGGAGTAAATTGTTTATTTGAATCAATGTCATGATTTTTAGTTTCAGAATGCGTGGACATTGGAGAATTACATTTTACAATTAAACTTAAAGTTGTAATTTAATTAATACGACAGTAGCAAACGTTTTGACGCAATTTCTAAAAATCGACGAATTTTAGACTACATGTATTTATAAAATTGGAGATATTAGATTTGACGCCTTATCTTACAATAAATGGATTATTGCTAAGAAGGGTGGAGATTTCTACTGCATTCAATATACGGTTACGCAGATTAGTGGCCCCTCCCAATGTTAATTTTTGGAAATTATTCCTTCACGAGAATTCTCATGTTTTTTTCTTTTTACTGGAAATGATCTAACTTAATCAATAAATCAAGCGCATTGTGTCATCTGCGCAGAAAAAAATCTTTAAAACTTTTTTTCATTTCTTTATTGTGCATTTCTGTATAACTGATATCTGTAATTTTTAACACTAAAAATTGCTTTAAAAATCTACAAAAGTTTAACACTACTAAATGCCCCCTTCTTTATGATAATTCATTTATTATGGAAGATAAGGCATGGAAATCAATATCTCCAATTTTTATAAATCAGCTTGAAATTCGTCGATTTTTAGAAATTGCGTCAAATTTTATTGCTGACATATTAATTTAATTATATTTTTAAGGTTAATTGGAAAATATATTCCCGCATTCAGAAACTTAAAATCAGGACATTGATACAAATAAACAATTTGCAAAACATATAATAACAAAAGCTATTATGTATCTAAAATTAAAAGCTATTATTATCTGTCTAAATTCTTATTTCGTAAAATTAATTTTAGCATTATAAAGTGTAAAGAAATGTTTAACATGAACCATTTGATGCGAGACAAACACAACTACAAAACAATGCTGACACTTTAAAGTGAAAGAAAAATGCCGACCTTAAACCAGATCTCACAGGAGGAGTAACAGTTTGAGTACGGTATTAAAAACAACATTGTGTTCACTAAATGGGTTAAATAAAAGTTTATCTTTTAAAATAAAATAAAAGTTCTTACTCAGTTAAAAATTTTATGTTGACGTAATGAAAAATCCGAACTGATGGAACATTTTTATTTTGATCTCAGATTGAAATGAAAAAAAAAAAAAAAAAAAAGGCAATAAGCATTAAATAATAAAAATTTGAGTATTTACTTTTTTAACTTCAAAATATCCATTTTGCATAAATAATTTTTTAAAAAATTCGCTCATAATGTTTTGAAATTTTTTTAAAAAAGTCACATTTAAATCGGTCAAATATTACGGTTACAGTAACAAAAACCTAAACGTGAAAAAGCTACCTTTTAATTTGCTTTTTAATCCCTGAATTTGATTTTCAGACTTTAATTTTTTTTTTTAAATATTCCTAAAGAGTTAAAAGCTTTTGTTTGAATATTTTACTGATACACATTTATTATAGAACTCTAGTTAAGTTCATTGGATTAATATATTTAAATCCTTAGTATGATTGATATCAAAATTTTAGTAATTTCCTTTCTTTTGTTGTTATTATTTTTTAAATAAATGCATGTTTTAAAATTTGATATTTGTAAAATAAGTGCATTATTTAGCTTCTATTTGATAACATATTTAAATAGTTTGTTATATATTTCAAAATTATCTTGCATATATCAAAATATATGTTTGTTATTTTTTTTATTTCTTAGCACGTGTCACATTCTTTTTTAAAATATATTAATAGTTTGTCTCTCTGCACTCATTTTCTGCACACGTTAGGCTAATTAGACTGGGACCTACAGCTTAACGGGAATTTCGAACCATTAACAAACATCGCCATGATTCGAACCTGAAGCCTGTGGTGCCAAAGGCAAGAACGCTACCAATTGTCATCAGGGCGCATGTATTAATAAAAGTACAAAAAATGAACCAATTTCTTAAAATTAATACATATTTATAAAGCATAGAAAAAAATAATATGAGCTAAACTCTATGATTGATGATGAGTCTTAAAAAGTCTATTAAAATGATGAATTTTCGAGTCGAAGTAGCATTTCGAACCAAAAACCTTACACTAAGTTTCATTGGGCAATTTAATTTTTCATGGTACAGAAATAAACAATACTAGAAAAACACAATAAAAATAAGCGCCAATCTGAAAGACACATTAACCGAAATCCTGAAATTAAAAGGATAAATATTTTTTTCTTTAAATAAGTGTTTGCTTTTAAATTTCAGTAAATGATTGCCTTACAAATGAATGTTTCTAAAATAAACCTGAAATCGTTTGCATTGGGAATTTTCAATCCATAGCATAGTAGTTTTTTAAAAAATACACAAATTAAAATTCTAACAATTTATTAGCATCTTGTCTAGGGGAGTTTATATAAGTGGGAGTTTGCAATTTTGAAAGCATTTTTAAGTTAGATCATCGTTTAACAAAATATTGTTTTGTGATAACTAAATTTACAAGTTTATTATGCATTATCTTTTTTTTTTTCTTTCTAATGCAGCTGGCAAACACAGACAGCTTGGTCTTTGAATGCCTTAAGGCAAGTGCTGCACAGACGTACTCACTTTGCATTACCCACGCGGGGCGCGTATAACTTACGACCTATTAGACCAGGACCTACTTTTAAATTGGATTCCGAACCACTACAAACAACCATGGCACCGCCGGGAGTCGAACGCGAAACCTGTGGTACCGAGCGCCAGAGCGCTAGCCACTCGGCCATTCAGGTCCTTTACTATGCATTATTATTTAAAAAGATATTTATGTATACATATTTCATCACGTTTTTAATATTTTATTGGTGGGAAACAAAAATGTATTTATTTATATTGTGTTTAAATAACAAAACTGATTGAAACATTTGTTGTTTTGTGTTACGGTCGCTGTTTTTAGAAATCGTCAAACCTGAAAGAAATTGTACCAAATGTGTAAGCGTTACTCATGGATAATCAAGTATGTAAGTTATCTATTTTTTCTGATCATAGATAAATTTGTAGAATAATTTTCATCAAAATTAATCCGTCAGACAATATACGTTGAAAAAGGGGCCTGAACGGCCGAGTGGCTAGCGCTCTGGCGCTCGGTACCACAGGTTTCGCGTTCGAGACCCGGCGGTGCCATGGGTGTTTGTAGTGGTTCGAATCCACTTTAAAAGTAGGTCCCGGTCTAATAGGATCGTAGAGCGTTGCGGGGGCAGTGTTACACCGCGTCCGTAGCTTATCTTCAAGTTACACGCGCCCCCTGGGTAATGCAAAGTGAGTACGTCTGTGCAGCACTTTGCCTTAAGGCATCCAAAGACCAAGCTGTCTGTGTTTGCCAGCTGCATTAGGAAGAAAAAAAATATATACTTTGAAAATTACTTGTCCGTGTATATTGGTGTCACACAAAATGAAAACATGTATTGTAAAAAAAAAAAAAAAAATTAAAAAACAATGATTAAAAAATAGATATTAGAGAGTTTTTGCATACCGTATTTTAGTTACCATAGGACGCATGCTCATAGGAAACATTATTACAGATACGCATGCGCAGTTTCTATGAGCATGCGCGCTGGGAAGAAAAAGCTAACGGACGACTTAAGGGTAACTAACGTACGGTATGCAAAAACTCTCTATTATATTTAAATCCTTAGGTTATTTTTTTAACAGATGTGTTAAAGGGTACTGAGGGCAATACATACATATCTGAAACATCATACGCATTATGTATCCTAAATTTAGACCGATTGCATTAATGTCTTTGATTAGGATACTAATGTTATATTTAAAGATGTTTCTAACATGACAATTTTATTTTTGGTGTATTTTAGTTGTATAACATTACTGTAATTGAATTTTTTTCACATAATTTGCTGTTTTAAACTATGTTTTCTGTAAGACAATTTATTGAAAAAGTGGTTTTGAAAAGTAGAATAAATACATCATACTTTATATTGTTGTAAGCTAAAAGAAATATTTTTTTAATTTCTAAATTATAAGTTAAATTTATTTAATTATATTTCTTAATTATAATGGAATAGTTTTAATTATAAAAAATACACGTTTGCTATATGATGCATTATGTGCTATTTAAACTAAATTTTGAATTTATTTAATTTAAATTTTAATTAATTTATTAATTTTAATTTAATCAAAATTACTTTAAAATCAAATGAAATATTTTTTTATTTAAATTAAATTAAATTTTACATTACCATTTTTAAATATTAATTTTTTTTAATTCAAAATCAACCAAATAAATAAGAATTCATTTATCACAAGAAATGAAGAATTGAAGTTCAATTTATTTCTGCAAAAATCGCATCTTAAGCAAATAAGTGTTTAAAAATTTTATTATAGCAAGGAATTAAATTATTGTAATAAAATCCATTCTAAAATATATTTTTCTCTAAACGTCCCATCTTTAAAATTTAAAATAAATCAATTATCTATCTGAAATATAAAATAATTCAATTATCTATCTGAAATATAAAATAATTCAATTATCATTATTTGAGACAAAGTTATATTAAGATATTAAGTTGCATGTTTTGTTTAAATTGAATAATAAAAATTATTTATGAATTAAAGTCACAGTTAATTTAAATGTCAGATATTATTACTTTATTAATAAATAGGGATTAATATATTTTAAAGACATTTATGTTTTCATGCTAAAATAGAAAATTAAATAAATATGATTATTTTCAGTATTGAAGAAGATTTAATTTTCAGTTGCATTTAATAATATCATAAGTATGCATCAGTCACTAATTAATGTTTTCCATTAAATATTAATTTATGATTGCTTTCAAAGAAATCGCTTTCAATTTATATCTATATATATATTGATGAGAAAGTTTCTGAATTTTTTAATACCTAATTCCGCATTATAATGCCGTATTGATAACAATAATCATTGTTAAAATCTTAAAAAAAAATAAAAAAAAGACTAAAAGATGTGAAATACTGATTTTCTAAAAGATGTTGAAGTTTTTTTTTATAAAATAAAAATGGTTTGCAATAAAAATTAAAATTATTAGCCTAATTAATATTAATTTTCATTTAAAAATGATTAAGACTGTTTATATATATATATATATATATATATATATATATATATATATATATATATGACCAAACATTATGACCGCCCCTACATTTTGTAATGAACTCGCCTGGTTGACGTGCAAGGCACGTGATCAGGTGGAAGTGGTATTTAACTGGTATTAAGTGGTGATATTAATCCATGCCAAGGCGGGTTGAAGCTGTGTTGCGCGCCAAAGGTGAGCCAACTCGTTATTGACAGGTGGTCATAATGTTTTGGCTCTTGAGTGTGTATATATATATATATATATTAAATAATTTTATGGGACTAATTGGTGTTGCAGAACTAATATATCGTTATTATTTCTACAACCTAAATTACTATAAAGCTTGCAATACGTGGAATTTTCTCAGAGTATTTAAATTATAATATCATAATTAAAAAAATATGCTTAAATATGATTGTTTTAATTTAATTTATGAAATTGAGGTAAATGAAATTCTTAAAATGAGGTCATAAAAACAGTTAATGTTGTTGACTTGGTATTTCTTCTATAATATATTCTTCTATCGGAAAAATTGGAAAAAATATTTTTAAAAAAACTCGTTCATTTATAACCAAAAAATCTCTAATTATTTTAATAAAAAAAAAAAAAATAACAATGTCGTTCTGATTAGCCTGAATTTTTTTAAATATCAAGAAATGCTTGTTTATATTTAGAGATAATTTATAACGAATGTATTTAAATTTTTTAATTAATTTATTATATATAGATTTTTTAAAATTATGTTTCAGTAGAGGGGTCTAATGGCCGAAGTGGCTGGCGCTCTGGCGCTCGGTACCACTAATTTCGGCTTCGAGTCCGGATGTTAGTTCAAGTCGGGTTCAAGTCCCGGATGTTTGTAGTGGTTCGAAATCCACTTTCATCTCTAGGTCCCTGTCTAACATGATTTTAGAGCATTGCGAGATTATTGTTACTCCGCGTCCGTAGCTTATCTTCAAGCTACACGCACCTCCTGGGCAGTGCTATGTGAGTAACGTCGGTGCAGCGCTTGCCTTAAAGCATAAAAAGACAAATTTCTAAGTATTTGCCAGCTGTTTTAGAATAAAAAATGATTCAGTAGAAAATTATTTTCAACCAATTCTGCTGTTACTTTTTACTTATGCTATACGTTATTTTTAAAATATAGCAATCAATTAAAATATAGCAATCAAATCAATTTATTTCAGCATGAATTATACCTGTCCATAAAAATAAAATTGACTTCTGAATATATGTCTTGAAGAAGTATCTAAAAATACTTTGAGCAAATTAATTGAAAGACGTCTAATGCATTTCGTATGCATTTGTTTTCTTTTTAGTTTCTAGAAGAAAGATTTTGCGATCAAATATTTTCACACTATTTAATTATTAAATTTGTTTTTAAGTATATTTCCATTATTCATAAATATTTAAATTTGCGTATTTTTTTCTCTTTTTGGTAAATAAATGTCTGAAATTAAGATTATTATCTAATTCATACTTGAAATAAATGTAACAATTTTAGAACTGTATTGTTTAATTTTTCAATTTTTCATAACTTTTATCATGATGATTCATTGTGTTTTAACCATAAAAATAATATCAACGATTCTTTTTCACGTAAAGGGGAAAATATGCATTGCATTAATAAATTAAAATTGTTCACATATTTAATCAAATAATTTCAGATTTTTTTAAAAAACATATTTATTAATGAAAACATTTCATTTTATTCATGAAAATAAATATATTCTTTTTCAATGTTTTTTTATTTGCGATATTGCGATATATACGATATTTTCAATGTTTTTTTAGCATACCTTTTTCAATTGTCATTTTCATTTGTAAAGAAAGTTAAAATATATATAAATGAGACAGTATACATACTCACGAAAGAGTTTAAAACATTTTGTTAAAATAATTCGTCATGGATTTTCACACATTACAAAGAATGTTTTAATTCTCAATGAAATGAGGTTTTTGTTCATATAAATCGTTTATAAAAAGAAAAGGTAGGAAAATATATAAGTGCTCTTTGATAAGCACATTAAATACTTTATAATTCATGTGAGTTTTTAAGCAAAAATTACAATAACGTGAAAATTTAATTTTATATCTTAATTTTTACGAAAATGTGTTAAAAAAATAATGTTTTAAAAGTTGAAAATTGCCAAATTTTTATTGTTTCAATGTTTTAGAAAATGCTTTTAAACAACAGTATAATAATTAAAATTTATTAATTAAATAATAATATATGTTCATACATAACAATATTATAAAAGTAAAACCTAACATTTAGTAAATTTTTAATGGTTTAAATTACTGAAACGCCCTAGAGTATTTTTTATCATAAAATATTTTCCTTTTTAGACGAAGAGGTTGTACACAAAATTCATTTTGAGAAAAAAATAAATTTAAAAAAAATTAATGCGAATTTTTGAAAAATAACAGCTAATATTTCTTGTAATTTTAGAATAATATTAAAGACTATATTACGCTCTTTTTTAAAAAAGGTGAAATAGCCAACTATTAAAAAAGAGAAAAAAATTCCTGAAATTTATTCTAAGCACTGTTTTACATAAATTCTTTATAAAATATGACTCTTATTTACAAAAAAAAAAAAATTTATGTACAATTAGCTAAAAATTTACTTTGTGTATTTTGAGAATTGCAAAAAATGAAAATTGTATGCAATGAATAACCAAAATTAATTTTTACTCATACATAGATTTCAAACATTTTTTTAATGTTTTTACATTTTTGTTTCCTTTTACAGTCATAAATCCTCAAATTAAAATGTTTTTTTTTTTTAATTGCAGCATAACTAACGATGAATTAATTTTAAAAAAAACCCTCAAATTCATTCAGTAAATATTGAATCAAACGACATCCGAATAAACGAGTTATATATATATATATATCAATAAAACATCTAAAGCTTATATTGTTAATAAACACAAATAAAAATTTGCAAACATAATTCTAGAAAATGTAAGTATTTTATTTTTTTAAGCGTAATAATCATAAAAATAACTAAAGATTTCCTATTTTATCAAACTTATTAAAAAAATGTTAGTAAAAAATGAAATTAAAAAAAAAAAGTTATGATGTTAATTATGAAAAGCTCTTTTCATGTCTTTACAAATATTTCTGAAAACAAGGATCATTATTTACAATATAATAATTGCTGTGTTGTTTACCACAAAATGAGAAATCTCGTTTTTATTTTAAATAAACGAAAATAATTAACTGATATTTGTCGATATTTGTGTCTTTTAAAAGAATTTTAATAATTTGCATTTATTATTTGCATGAACTACTTAACTGAAAAGCAGTATTTACTTATTTTTAACGAATCTATTTCTAGAGATGAAGTTCTGTTCAGAAACATGATAACTTTTTATTAGTTGTTTATAAAGAACATACGAATTTTAAATATGTCAGATAAACACAGAAGATAAACAAGGACATTTTAAGAAGATTTTCAAGATAAAGGAAAAAAACCCTATTTCCAAAGATTTCTAAAAATCTGAAAAAAATTCTGTTTGAAACTTATCGAAAAAGTAAATTACAAACGTTATTTAAAAAAACATTTCAGAGTTTCAAGTGTTTATTTTTTTTTGTCCCTTTTTTTTTTACTTCTTTTTTCTTCATTTTGCATTCCCCGTCGTTCAAACGGTTAGATCAATTAGCTCCGGGTGATATCGCTGATTACATTTGATGTCAGTCCAAGCTATTAAACTCAAATTTAATAAACTTCTCTTTTCTTATGAAACTTCATTTTTCTCGCCTCCCATCTGTCTTTGGGAGAGAAAAAAAGAGTTTTTAAATTTATTTTCGTCTTTTCTATCTCAACTCTCTTATTTCGTTTTTACTTTGTTTACCCTTTTTTTCTTCCTCTTCATGTTTTATGGTAGAATTTCTGCTTCCTTTTCTTTAATTTTTGTTCTAAATTTTCTTTTCATCTTCTTTTCCCCCCATCACGCTCCACTTCGCGGGCAACTTTCAGAAAATGGGATTTTGATAAAAGTCATATTTTCATGACGCTTCAATTGCAATCTCTACTCTATCGCTTCTTTTGTTTTCTGCTGAACGAGGGAAAGGGGGGCTTGCGAAACCCTCGAGCATGCCGTTTCTCTTTTGTCCAAAAAGTATTCAACGAAAAAAAGAAAAAAAAAAAAGAAGAACGAAAGCTGCAATGCTATTAATATAACCGGATAACGTTAGTTTTACATTAATTTTTATTGTATTTGAGTAGGCAACCATATAAACTGTTTATTACCATGAAAACTTCAGAAGCAGTAGAGTAATCACATAAAATTCCAGATGCTGCTTCGTTTTCGATTTATTTTTTCCATGTACATTTTTTACGGCAACATATATATGGCAAATAAATATATGTTGAGTTTGTATTTAAATAGGCTAGAAGTTTCACAGTTTTCAGTTTTTTTTATTTCTCATTGGAAAGTGATTGTTTATCGAGAAATAAATTTATATCTTCAGCATTTGGTTCCTTGAGGTAATAAAAATCTATGGAGTTTCTGTATCCCATCGTAAAGTATGAAAAGCCCAATGAAGTTCAATGAAAATAGCGAATTGAATCATTACAAAAAGTTATCCGATTTTATTAAATAAGTTCCATCTACAGCATTTAATAAGTATTTTAATTAATTTAATTTTTCCATTCGCCGTAATAACACATGTTTGTAAATATTGTTAATAAAAATAATTAAATGTATAACATAATAGGTTATCTAAGGTTTTCAAAAAAAGGATCTGTTTTTTACACTGAATTTCATTATTGTTTTTAAAGGGAATTTTTTTTTTTTTTTAAAAAAACATTAACTGAGATTGCATTTATTCATGCCAGTCTTTTTGAAAATGTTTCACAAAAAACAATTTGCAAAAAAATATTATTATTTTGCATTTATTTAACAAAAAAGCAGTGTTTATTTATTCATAACGAATATTTTCTAAGACTAGATTTGTTAGAAAGACGATAACTTTTATTAAGCATTTTAAATATCTCAGATTTAAACGTAGAATATAAACAAGAACACTTTTAAGAAGATTTGTAAGATAAAGGAAATTAAACCCTATTTCAAAAAGTTTCTAAAAATCTGAAAAAAAAAAAATTTTTTGAAACTTATTGAAGAAAATAAGTTACAAACGTTATTTAAAAGTGCATTTAAAGTTTCAAATTATCTTTTTTTTGGTCCTTTTTTCTTTTTTTCCCCTTCATTTTTTGCACTCGCCCGTCGTTCAAACGGTTAGTTCAATTAGCAGGGCCAAGCTCCAAGGTTGATATCGTTGTTTGCATTCGATGTCAGTCCAAGCTATTAAACTCAAATTTAATAAACTTCTCTTTTCTATGAAACTTCATTTTTTCTCGCCTCCCCATCTGTCTCTTGCAGAGAAAAAATTTTTTTTTTTAACTTTATTTTTCGTCTTTTTTATATCTCAACTCTCTTATTTCGTTTTTACTTTGTTTTCAATTTTTTTCCTATTCTTCGTGTTTTGTGGTAGAATTCTGCTTCATTTTCTTTAATTTTTTGTTCTAAATTTTCTTTTCATCTTCTTTTTCCCCCATCACGCTCCACTTGGCGGGCAACTTTCAGAAAATGGGATTTTGATAAAAGTCATATTTTCATGACGCTTCAATTGCAATCTCCACTCTATCGCTTCTTTTGTTTTCTGCTGAACGAGGGAAAGGGGGGCTTGCGAAACCCTCGAGCATGCCGTTTCTCTTTTGTCCAAAAAGTATTCAGACCAAAAAAAAAAAAAAAAAAGAACGAAAACTGCAATGCTATAATATAACTGGATACGTTAGTTTTACAGTAGTTTTATTTTTTTGAGTTGGCAACCATATAAACTGTTTATTACCATGAAAACTCAGACGCAGTATAGTAATCACATAAAATTCCAGATGCTGCTCTGCTGATTCGATTTAGTTTTGGTGATGCATGCATTTTTAAAGGACAATATATTAGACAAATAAATATATTTTGAGTTTGTATTAGAATAGGTTAAGTTTCACAGTTTTAGTTTATTTTTGTTTGTCATTGGAAAGTAATTAGTTTATTGGGTAATAAATATTCGGCATTTGGATCCTTGAAGTAGTAAAATTCTATGGATTTTGTGTGTCATAACATTTGAAGTATGATACATGAAAAAGGACATCTTAAAATTTTGAATTGATCTTCAGAACCAAATTGTTCAATTTTATAACCCAAACTTCTACGAAAACAATTTTAAACAATTTTTTTTTTTTTAAAAAAAAAAAAAAAAAAAAATATAAATCACGTTAATAACTTATCATTTACACTTTATATTATAGGTTTAAAATATTTCTGAAAACAAAAATCATGTTTTACAATAAAATTGCTGAATTGTTTACCAGAAAATCAGACATTTTATTTTTATTTTAAATAAACAAAAACATTAGCTGAGATTTGTTGATTTTTCCGTCTTTAAAAAAAATTTTAAATAATTTGCATATATTATTTTAAGAACTATTTAACCAAAAAAAGTAGTATTTATTTATTCTTAACGAATATATTTTAGAGATTAAGTTTTGTAAAGAAACATAACTTTTTATTTCTTGTTTATAAAAACATACACATTTTAAATATCTCAGAATAAATGCAGAAGATAAACAAGAACACTTTAAGAAGATTTGCAAGAAAAAAAGAAACTAAAACCATTTCCAAAAGTTTCTAAAAATCTGAAAAAAAATTCTTTTGAAACTTATTGAAGAAAATAAGTTACAAACGTTATTTAAAAATGCATTTTTAAATTTCAAATTTTTTTTTATTCTATTTATTTTTCTTTATTTTTGCACTCCCCGTCGTTCAAACAGTTAGTTCAATTAGCAGGGCCAAGCTCCAAGGTTGATATCGCTGTTTACATTCGATGTCAGTCCAAGCTATTAAACACAAATTTAATAAACTTCTCTTTTCTTATGAAACTTCATTTTTTCTCGCCTCCCCATCTGTCTTTGGAGAGAAAAAGAGTTTTTAAACTTTATTTTTCGACTTTTCTATCTCAACTCTCTTATTTCGTTTTTACTTTGTTTTCCTTTTTTTCCTTTATGTTTTTGTGGTAGAATTCTGCTTCCTTTTCTTTAATTTTTGTTCTAAATTTTCTTTTTATCTTCTTTTCCCCCATCACGCTCCACTTCGAGGGCAACTTTCAGAAAATGGGATTTTGATAAAAGTCATATTTTCATGACGCTTCAATTGCAATCTCTACTCTATCGCTTCTTTTGTTTTCTGCTGAACGAGGGAAAGGGGGGCTTG
The DNA here is from genome assembly GCA_021605095.1 of Caerostris extrusa. Classification (NCBI taxonomy): domain Eukaryota; kingdom Metazoa; phylum Arthropoda; class Arachnida; order Araneae; family Araneidae; genus Caerostris; species Caerostris extrusa. The sequence continues at coordinate 33,216 of BPLR01001375.1, forward strand.
CGAAACCCTCGAGCATGCCGTTTCTCTTTTGTCCAAAAAGTATTCAGACGAAAAAAAAAAAAAAAAAAGAACGAAAGCTGCAATGCTATTAATATAACCGGATAACGTTAGTTTTACAGTAGTTTTTATTGTTTTTGAGTTGGCAGCCATATAAACTGTTTATTACCATAAAACTACCAGAGGCAGCATAGTAATCACATAAAATTCCAGATGCTGCATTGGTGATTCGATTTAGTTTTCCATACGATACTATAGATAACGACACGATATATTTTAACAAAATAAATATAGGCTTATAAATTAGTTTTTTGAATTTTGAGTTGTTAGTTTTACAGTTTCAGTTTATTTTTGTTTCTCATTGGAAAGTAATTAGTTTATCGAGAAATAAATTTATATCTTTAGCATTTGGTTTCTTCCAGTAATAAAAATCTAATGGATTTTGTGAGTAGCATCGTGAAGTATGATGCATCGAAATAAGGGACGGCTTAAAATTTTGAATTGATCTTCCAAAAAAAAATTTTCAATTTTCATAACTCAAACATCTACCGAATTTCTATTTTAATTAAGTTAATTTTTTGTTAAAAAAAATAAAATATAAAACACGATAATAACTTATCATTTCCTTTTATATCATATGTTTACAAATATTTCAGAAAACAAGGTCAAGTTTAACAATAGAATTGCTGTATGGTTTACTAGAAAATCAAAATTTTTTTTTTTATTTTAAATAAACAAAAACATTAATTGACATTTGTTTGATGTTTTCGACTTTTAAAAAAAAATTTAAATAATTTGAATAATAAAAATTTAACTGAAAAGCAGATTTATTTATTTATAATGAATATATTTCTAGAGATTAAATTTGTTAGGAATCAATGACTTTTTAATTTTTTGTTTATAACGTACCTAGGCATTTTAAATATCTCAGATAAACGTTCAAAATAAAAAGAACACTTTAAAAATTTGCAAGATAAAGGAAATTAAACCTTATTTAAAAAATTTTTCTAAAAATTCTAAAAAATATTTCTTTTTAAACATATTCAAGAAAATAAATTGCAAACGTTATTTAAAAATGCGTTTTAAAGTTTCAAATTTTCTTTTTTTTTTTTTTTTTTTTTTGTCCTTTTTTCTGACTTTTTTTTTTTTTCTTCATTTTGCACTCCCCGTCGTTCAAACGGTTAGTTCAATTAGCAGGGCCAAGCTCAAAGTTGATATCGCTGTTTACATTCGATGTCAGTCAAAGCTATTAAACTCAAATTTAATAAACTTCTCTTTTCTTATGAAACTTCATTTTTCTGCCTCCCCATCTGTCTCTTGGAGAAAAAAAGAGTTTTTTTAATTTATTTTCGTCTTTTCTATCTCAACTCTCTTATTTCGTTTTTACTTTGTTTTCCTTTTTTTCCTCTTCTTCGTGTTTTGTGGTAGAATTCTGCTTCCTTTTCTTTAATTTTTGTTCTAAATTTCTTTTTATCTTCTTTTCCCCCATCACGCTGCACTTAGCGGGCTACTTTCAGAAAATGGGATTTTGATAAAAGTCATATTTTCATGACGCTTCAATTGCAATCTCACTCTATCGCTTCTTTTGTTTTCTGCTGAACGAGGGAAAAGGGGGCTTGCGAAACCCTCGAGCATGCCGTTTCTCTTTTGTCCAAAAAGTATTCAGACGAAAAAAAAAGAAGAACGAAAGCTGCAATGCTATTAATATAATGGATAACGTTAGTTTTACAGTATTTTTTTATTATTTTTGAGTTGGCAACCATATAAACTGTTTATTACCATGAAAACTCAGAGGTTGTATAGTAATCACATAAAATTCCAGATGCTGCATTGGTGATTCGATTTAGTTTTCCATACACTTTTAAAGGACAATATATAAGGCAAATAAATATATTTTGAGTTTGTATTAGAATAGGTTAGAAGTTTCACAGTTTTAGTTCATTTTTGTTTGTCATTGCAAAGTAATTAGTTTATCGAGAAATAAATTTATATCTTCAGCATTTGGTTTCTTCAAATAATAAAATTCTAAGCAATTTTGTGAGTAATATTTCAAGTATGATACATCAAATAAGGACAGCTTAAAATTTTGAATTGATCTTCAAAAAAAATTCAATTTTCAAAACCCAAACATCTTGAAAATTCATTTTAAAGTAATTTTTTTTTTTAAAAAAATAAAAAATAAAATATAACCACGTTAAGAACATATTATTCACTTTATATTATAGGTTAACAAATATTTCTGAAAACAAAAATCATGTTTTACAATAGATTTGCTGTATTGTTTACCAGAAAATCAGAAATTTTATTTTTATTTTAAATAAAGAAAAAAATTAACTGAGATTTGTTGATATTTTTTTTGTCTTTTAAAAAAATTTAAATAATTTGCATATAATATTTCCATGAACTATTTAACCTGAAAAGTAGTATTTATTTATTCTTAACGAATATATTTCAAGAGGTTAAGTTCTATTAAGAAACAGTATGACTTTTTATTTATTGTTTATAAAAACCTACATTTTAAATATCTCAGATAAACAAAATAAACACTTTAAGAAGATTTGCAAGATAAAAGAAATTAAATCTTATTTCCAAAAGTTTTTCTTAAAAATCTGAAAAAAATTAATTTCTTTTGAAACTTATTGAAGAATTTTAAGTTACGTTATTTAAAAATGCATTTTAAAAGTTTCAAATTTTCTTAATTTTTTGTTGTCCTATTTTTTTCAGAAGAAAAAGAAGAAGAACGAAAAGCTGACTTTCTCCAGTAGTTTTTATTGTTTTGAGTTGGCAACCATATTTTTTTCCAGTCCAGACGCATATAATCACATAAAATTCCAGAAGCTGCTCTGGTGATTCGATTTAGTTTTCAATACACTTTTTTAACGACTATATATAAGGCAAATAAATATATTTTGAGTTTGTATTAAAATAGGTCAGAAGTTTCACAGTTTTAATTTTTTTTTTTTGTTTCTTATTGCAAAACAATTAGTTTGTCGAGAAATAAATTTTTATCCTCAGCATTTGGTTCCTTCAAGTAATAAAAATCTAGGATCTTGTGAGTAATATTGTCACGTATGATATGTCAAATAAGGGACTACTTAAAATTTTGAATGATTTTGAAAAAAAAATTATTTTTATTACCCGAACATCTTGAAAAGTAGTTTAATTAATAATTATATTTTAACAAAAAAATTAAAAATATATGGAACATTTAACCGAAAAGCAGTATGTATTTATTCTTAAAGAATATATTTTTAGACACTAATGTTTGTTAACAAGAATAATAATTTTATTTGTGGCTTATAACGAACCATGCATTTTAAATATTTAGAAAAAAATAGAAAATAAACAACGACACTTTAAGAAGATTTGCAAGATAAAAGAAATTAAATCCCATTTTCAAAAGTATCTAAAAATCTAAAAAAATTCTTGTTGAAACTTAAAAAAGAAACTAAGTTACAAACGTTAATTAAAAATGCATTTTAAAGTTTAGAAAAAATTAAAAATGCATTTTTTTCTGTGTTTTACTTTTTTTTTTCTTTATTTTGCACTCCCCGTCGTTCAAAGGTTAGTTCAATTAGCAGGAGCAAGCTCCAAGGTTGATATCGCTGTTTATATTCGATGTCAGTCCGAGCTATTAAACTCAAATTTATTAAACTTCTCTTTTCTTATGAAACTTCATTTTTCACGCCTCCCGATCTGTCTCTTGGAGAGAAAAAGAGTTTTCTTAAACTTTATTTTTTCTGTTTTCTATCTCAACTCTCTTATTTCGTTTTTTTTACTTTTTTTTTTTTTTTTGACCTCTTCATGTTTTGTGGTAGAATCCTGCTTCCTTTTGCATACTTTTTTATTTTAAATTTTATTTTTATCTACTTTTACCCCATCACGCTCCTCTTCGCGGACAACTTTCAGAAAATGGGATTTTGATAAAAGTCATATTTTCATAACGCTTCAATTGCAATCTTTACTCTATCGCTTCTTTTGTTTTCTGGTAAACGGGAGAAACCCTCGAGCATAGCGTTTCTCTTTTGTCGAAAAAAGTATTCAGAAGAAAAAAAAAAAAACGAAAGCTGCGATGCTATTAATATAACCGGATAATGTTAGTTCTACAGTAGTTTTTATTGTTTTGAGTTGGCAACCATATTAACTGCTTATAACCATGAAAACTCCAGATGCAGTAAAGTAATCACATAAAATTCCAGATGCTGCTTTTTTTGGTGAATCGATTTAGTATACCATACACTTTTTTGAACGACACTATATAAGACAAATAAATATATTTTAGTTTGTGTTGAAATAGGTTGATTTTTCACACTTTTTAGTTCATTTTTGTTTCTCATTGGAAAGTAATTAGTTTATGGAGAATTGAATTTAAATCTTCAGCATTTGGTTCCTTCAATTAATAAAAGTCTATTGAGTTTTGTGTGTCACGTCGTAAAAAGAATGAAAAAGTTCAACCAAGTCCAATGAAAATAAGGATATTAGAATCATTATAAAAATATAATAAATCATTCGATTTTATTAATTAAAATCCATATACATTGTTTTAATTAATTTAATTTCAAGTCACGTCCATTCACCTTAATAAAACATGTTTGTCGAATATATTGTCATAAAGGTAATTAAAAGTATAACATAATAAATTGTCAATGATTTTTAAAACTTACACATTTTCCTGATGAGAATTTCATTAATAATGTTTTAAAAAAAAGATTTTTTCTTAATTTTAAGATATGTGAATTACATTTTGTTGATGTCATGAATCTTAAATTATGTTTAACAAATAATAATTATCATAACACAAAAAATAATAACATTTTTATTATTTGCTTTGAACAAAAAAACATTAAAAAAGATTTTTAATTATTTATTTGTTGTTTATAAAGAATCTACACAATATAAATATCTGTAGTTAAACGTAGAAGATAAACAAAAAAAAGAAGGAAATTATACCCTATTTCCAAATGGTTCTAAAATGATTAAAAAAATTCTTTTGAAACTTATTGAAGAAAGTAAGTTAGAAACATAATTTAAAAATGCATTTTAAAGTTTCAAATTTTTAACTTTTTTTTTTCTTCATTTTGCACTCCCGTCATTCAAACGGTAAGTTCAATTAGCAGGACCAAGTTCCGGGTTGATATCGCTGTTTCCATTCGATGTCAGTAAAAAGCTATTAAACTCAAATTTAATAAACTTCTCTTTTCTTATGAAACTTCATTTTTCTCGCCTCTCCATCTGTCTCTTGGAAAAAAGTTTTTTTAACTTTATTTTCGTCTCTACTATCTCAACTCTCTTATTTCGTTTTTACTTTGCTTTTTTCTTTTTTCCTCCTCTTCATGTTTTGTGGTAGAATTCTGCTTCTTTTCTTTAATTTTTGTTCTAAATTTCCTTTTGATCTTCTTTTCCCCCATCACGCTCCACTTGGCGGGCAACTTTCAGAAAATGGGATTTTGATAAAAGTCATATTTTCATGACGCTTCAATTGCAATCTATATTTTATCGCTTCTTTTTGTTTTCTGCTAAACGTGGGAAAGGGGGGGGGATGCAAAACCCTCGAGCATGCCTTTTTATCTTTTGTCCAAAAAAAAAAAAAAAAAGTATTCAGACGAGAAAAAGAAGAACGGAAGCTGCAATGCTATTAATATAACCGGATAACGTTAGTTTACAGTAGTTTTTATTGTTTTTTGTGTTGGCAATAATATAAACTGTTTATTGCCATGAAAACTTCAGAAGCATTATAGTAATAGCATAAAATTCAAGATGCAGGTCTGGGGATTTGATTTAGTTTTCCATTTACTTTTTAACGGCAATATGTAAGGCAAATAAATATATTTTGAGTTTGTATTAAAATAGGTTAGAAATTTCGTAGTTTGTAGTTTATTTTTTGATACCCATTGAAAGTAATTAGTTTATCGAAAATCTTCATCATCTTATATCTTCAGCATTTGATTTCTTGAAGTAATAAAAATAGATGGATTCATAGATAGTCACTAATGTCAAGTATAATAGATCAACTAAGGGATTTTCCAAAAAATTAATTTTTATAACCCAAACTTCCACGAAAATTTTATTTTAAGTAATTTTCATTTTTGAAAGCGTGATGAATTTTTGTAAAGAACCTACGCATCTCAAATATCCAAGATAAACCTATAAGATAAACCTATAAGATAAACAAGAACACTTTCAGAAGATTTGCAAGATAAAGGAAACCAAACTGTATTTCTAAAAGTTTCTAAAATTCTGAAGAAAAACATTCTTTTGAAACTTATTGAAGAAAGTAATTTACAAACGTTATTTAAAAATGCATTTTAAAGTTTCAAAGTTTCGGTTTTTTTACTGACTTACTATTTTTCATTCATTTTGCACTCCTCGTCTTTCAAACGGTTAGTTCAATTAGCAGGGCCAAGCTCCAAGGTTGATGTCGCTGTTTACATTCGATGTCAGTCCAAGCTATTAAATTCAAATTTAATAAACTTTCTTTTCTTATGAAAGTTTTTTTTCTACGCCTCTCCATCTGTCTCTTGGGGAGAAGAAGAGTTTTTTTTTAACTTTATTTTCGTATTTTTCTATATCAACTATCTCATATCGTTTTTACTTTGTTTTTTTTTTTTTTTTTCATCTCTCTTCATGTTTTGTGGTAGAAAGCTTCTTCCTTTCTTTAATTTTTGTTCTACATTTTCTTTTTATCTTCTTTTCCCCCATCACGCTCCACTTCGCGGCAACTTTCAGAAAATGGGATTTTGATAAATGTCATATTTTCATGACGCCTCAATTGCAATCTCTACTCTATCGCTTCTCTTGTTTTCTGCTGAACGAGTGAAAGGGGGTTTGCGAAACCCTCGAGCATGCCGTTCTCTTTTGTCCAAAAAGTATCCAGGCGGAAAAAAAAAAAAAAAAAAGGTCGAAAGCTGCAATGCTATTAATATAATCGGATTACGTTAGTTTTACAGTAGTTTTTATTGTTTTTGAGTTGGCAATCATATAAACTGTTTATTGCCTAGAAAATTCCAGAAGCAGTATATTAATCACATAAAGTTCCAGATGCTGCATTGTTGATTCGATTTAGTTTTCAATGCACTTTTCTAACAGCACTATATAAGGTAAATAAATATATTTTGAGTTTGTATTAGAATAGGTTAGAAATTTCGCAATTTTAGTTTATTTTTGTTTCTCATCGGAAAGTAATTATTTTATCGAGAAATAGATTTATATCTTCAGCATTTGGTTCCTTGAAATAATAAAATCTATGGAGTTTGTGTATCACATCTTGAAGTAGGATACACCAAATAAGGAACTATTGTAAAAAACTGTGAATTGATTTTTTAAAAAAATCAATTTTTATAACCCCAACTCAAGGAAAATTCTATTTTAAATAATTTTCTATGTTGCTGAAACTGAAAAAAATGTATTAACTTTAATAATAAATTACAGATTTATTTATAAATTTTCCATAATTTAGTTAACAATTAATGAATTTCATGTTTGCAATTATAAATTTAAATACTGAATTGCTGATTCATCATGGAGAAATATATAAATATATGGATGAACAGTTCATATAGATACATAGATCACATAGATCTTAGAGGAATATATACAGATATAGGCCTGATAAAGTGTAATTTAGGGTTTACTTTTCATATGATTTTTCATACACATTACAAACATAATATGAGGTCCTCTGTTTTGCATCAGTTATCATTTTTTAATTAATTAAAAGTTTTTAAGTATGTTATTCAACTTTTATCTATAAAAGAGTAAAACACACTCGTTTAACAAAGAAAATTAAAATCAAGTTTTCTAAAACAATTGGCTAATTAAGCCAACAATTCGTTTTTTACAATTTAATATTCTTTGGTGACAGTTGGATTTTTTACGAGAATATTGTTTTATAAATTTCAATTTTCAATTTCTTTTACAGAGAAGGAAAAATTTTATTACTCAGTTAAAAGCATAGAAAACAATGTACTGTGTTGCAAAGCTTTCTAACTCTAAATTTTAACTCACGCCATTTATGGATTTGAGGCTTTGCCTCTGAATGTCTATTAATTTCAACATAACTTATGATAAAGTAGAATTTATTAAAAAAACCCTAAAATTCAGTAAATATTGAAAATTGATTGATATTGAAAATTGACATATATATATATTGCATTAATTGTATATCAATAAAACATCTAAAAAGCTTATATTATTAATAAATACAAATAAAAGATTTACTTACTTATTTCTATAAAATTTAAGTATTTTTTTTTTTTATGTGTGATAATTGTAAAAATCGTAAGATTCCTAATTTAATAAACTTGAGATTAAAAAAATTTGATTCTAATTTTGAAAAGCTCTTTTCATTTTTATATTACAGTTTTATAAATATTACAGAAAACAAGCATCATGTTTTCCAATAACATTGATGCATTTATTACTACAAAATCGGACATTTTATTTTTATTATAAATAAACAAAAATATTAACTCAGATTTGTAATTTCTACGTTATTTTAAAACATTTAAAAATAATTTGCATATATTATTTGCATGAACTAATTTTCGACTAAAAGAAGTATTTACTTATTCTTAACCAATATATTTCTGAGATTAAGTTCTGTTAAGAAACATGATAACTTATTATTTGTGGTTTATAAAAAACCTACTCATTTTAAATATCTCATATAAAATTGGAAGATAAACAAGGACCCTTTAAGAAGGTTTGCAGAGTAAAGAAAATTAAACCCTATTTCCAAAAGTTTCAAAAATCTGAAAAAAATATCTTTTTGAAACTTATTGAAGAAAGTAAGTTAAAAAGGATATTTAAAAATGCATTCTAATGTTCAAATTTTAATTTTTTTTTTTCTGACTTTGACTTTCTTTTTTTTTCTTCATTCTGCACTCCCCGTCGTTCAAACGGTTAGCTGAATTAGCAGGACCAATCTCCGGGTTGATATCGCTGTTTACATTCGATGTCAGTCCAAGCTATTAAACTCAAATTTAATAAACTTCTACTTTCTTATGAAACTCCATTTTTTCACCTCTCTCCATCTATCTCTTGGAGAGAAAAAGAGTTTTTTAACTTTATTTTCGTCTTTTCTATCTCAACTCTCTTATTTCGTTTTTACTTTGTTTTACTTTTTTTTTCCTACTTTTCGTGTTTTGTGGTGGAATTTTGCTTCCTTTTCTTGCTTTTTCAATTTTGCTTAATTTCTGTTCTTAATTTCCTTTTCATCTTCTTTTCCCCCATCACGCTTCACTTCGCGGGCAACTTTCAGAAAATGGGATTTTGATAAAAGTCGTATTTTCATGACGCTTCAATTGCAATCTCTACTCTATCGCTTCTTTTGTTTTCTGCTGAACGAGGGAAAGGGGCGTTTGCGAAACTCTCAAACATGCCGTTTATCATTTGTCCAAAAAGTATTCAGACGAGGGACAAAAATAAAGAACTCAAACTACAATGCTATTAGTATAAGCGGAAAACGTTATTTTTACTGTAGTTTTTTTTATTATTATTTTTTTTTTTTTTTGAGTTTGCAACCCTATAAACTGTTTATTACCATAAATCTTCAGAGGTAGTATAGTAATCACATAAAACCCCAGATGCTGCTTCGGTGATTCGATTTAGTTTTCCATACAGGTTTCTAACGACACTATATAAGACAAATAAAATATATATTGAGTTTGTATTATAATAGGTTATAAGTTTAACAGTTTTAGTTTATTTTTTTACCCATATTTTTGTTTATCTTTGGAAAGTAATTACTTTCATTGGAGTGATTACTTCAGTATTTGGTTACTTGAAGTAATAAAAATCTATGGAGTTTGTGTGTCACATCGTATAGTATGAAAATCCCAGCCAAGTTCAATGACAATAGAGATATTAGAATCATTACAAAATTGTAATATAGCATCCGATTTTATTAACTAAAATTCATATACGCAATTCAATCATTATTTTAATTAGTTCAATTTCAAGTCACGTCTATTCACCGTAATAAAACATGTTTGCGGAAATATTGTCATAAAGATAATTAGATGCATAACATAATAAATTGTATAGGATTACACAAGATAATTTCATTAATTTTGTTTAAATAATTTTTTTCTTTATTTCTTTATATATGAGTTACATTTTATTGGTGTCATGTACCTGAAAATATGTTTAACAAAAAACAATTATAATAATAAAATAATATAATTTTACTATTTGCTTAGAACAATCTATGCATTTCAAATATCTCAGATAAACGTAGAAGATAAATAATGACACTAGAAGAAGATTTGCAAGATAAAGGAAATCAAGCCCTATTTCCAAAAGTTTTAAAAATTTGAAAAAAATTATTTTTAAATTTATTGAAAAAACTAAACTACAAACGTTATTTAAAAATGCAATTTAAAATTTAAAATTTTCGTCTTTTTTTTCTTTATTTACTGACATTTACTTTTTTTTTTTCTCCATTTTGCACTTCCGTCGTTCAAACGGTTAGTTCAATTAGCAGGGCCAAGCTCCCAGGTTGTTTGCATTCGATGTCAGCCCAAGCTATTAAACTCAAATTTAATAAACTTCTCTTTTCTTATGAAACTTCATTTTCCTCGCCTCCCCATCTGTCTCTCGGAGAGAAAAAGAGTTTTTTTAACTTTATTTTTCGTCTCTTCTATCTCAACTCTGTTATTTCGTTTTTACTTTGTTTTCCTTTTTTCCTCCTCTTCATGTTTTGTGGTGGAATTCTGCTTCCTTTACTATAATTTTTGTTCTTAATTTTCTTTTCATCTTCTTTTCCCCCATCACGCTCCGCTTTCGGGCAACTTTCAGAAAATGGGATTTTGATAAAAGTCATATTTTCATGACGCTTCAACTGCAATCTCTACTTTATCGCTTCTTTTGTTTTTTGCTAAACGAGTGAAAGTGGGGCTTGCGAAACCCTGAGCATGCCGTTTTCTCTTTTGTCGAAAAAGTATTCAGACGAAAAAAAAAAAAAAAGAACGGAAGCTGCAATGCTATTAATATAACCGGATAACGTTAGTTTCACAGTAGTTTTTATTGTTTTTGAGTTGGCAACCCTATAAACTGTTTATTACCATGAAAGCTCTAGAAGCAGTACAGTAATCACATAAAATTCCAGATGCTGTTTCGGTGATTCGATTCATTTTTCCATACACTTTTTAAAAGACACTATATAAAGAAAACAAATTTATTTTGTGTTTGTATTAAAATAGGCTAGAAGTTTCACAGGTTTAGCTTATTTTTTTCCTTAGTGGAAAGTGATTAGTACATCAAGAAATAAATTTATATATTCAGCATTTGGTTCCTTCAAGTAATAAAACTCTATGGAGTTTTCGTAAAGTGTAAAAAGCCCAATTAAGTTCAATGACATTAGAATATTAGAATCATTACAAAATTGTAATATAGCTTCCGATTTTATTTACTAAAATCCATATACGGCATTCAATCTGTATTTTAATTAATTTATTTTAAAATTACGTCCATTCCCATAATGAAACATGTTTGCCGAAGATATTTTCATAAAGATAGTTAAATGAATAATATAATAAGTTGTCTAGAAATTTAAAAAATTAAGCAGTTTTATTAGGAGGATATCAATAATTTTGTTTAAAAAAAATGATTTGTTTTTAATTTTAGCTATATGAGTAGCGTTTTATTGATGTCATGAACCGTAAATTATGTTTAACAAATAATAATAATAATAATAATAATATAATATTAATATTTGCTTTGAACAAAAAAAAAACCATTTCAATCAAGGATTTAAATTTTTTTTTTTTTATTGTTTATAAAGAATTTACGTATTTTAAATATCTTAGATAAACGTAGAAGATAAACAAGAGCCCTTTAAGAAGATTTGCAAGATAATGGGAACTAAACCCTATTTCCAACAGTTTCTAAAAATTTGAAATACAAAAAAATTCTTTTTGAAACTTTAATTTTTACTATAAGTTACAAAAGTTATTTAAAAATGCATTTTTAAGTTCCAAATTGCCTTTTTTTTTTTTTTTTTTTTTTTTTTTTTTTCTGAATTTATTTTTTCCCTCCATATTGCACTCCCCGTCGTTCAAACGGTTAGTTCAATTAGCAGGGCCAAGCTCTCTGCTGATAACGCTGTTTTCATTCGATGTCAGTCCAAGCTATTAAACTCAAATTTAATAAACTTCTCTTTTCTTATGAAACTTCATTTTTTCTCACCTCCCCATCTGTCTCTTGGCCAGAAAAACTGTTTTTTAAACTTTATTTTATTCTTTTTCTATCTCAACTCTCTTATATTTAGTTTGTACTTTGTTTTCCCTTTTTCTTCCTCTTCATGTTTCGTGGTAGAATTCTGCTTCCTTTTCTTTGATTTTTGTTCTAAATTTTCTTTTTGTCTTCTTTTCCCCCATCACGCTCCACTTCGCGGGCAACTTTCAGAAAATGGGATTTTGATAAAAAGTCATATTTTCATGACACTTCAATTGCAATCTCCACTCTATCGCTTCTTTTGTTTTCTGCTAAACGAGGGAAATGGGGGCTTGCGAAACCCTCCAGCATGCGGTTTCTCTTTTGTCCAAAAGTATTCAGACGAAAAAATAATAAAAAGAACAAAAACTTCAATTTTATTAATATAACCGGATAACGTTAGTTTTACGGTAGTTTTTATTGTTTTTGAGTTGGCAAATCATATAAGCAGTTTATTACCATGAAAACTCCAGAAGCAATATAGTAATCACATAAAAATTCCAGATGCTTCTTTGATGATTCGATTTAGTTTTCCATACACTTTTTTAACGGTAATATATAAGGCAAATAAATATATTTCGAGTTTTGAATTCGAATGGGTTAGATGTTTCACAGTTTTAGTTTATTTTTGTTTCTCATTGGAAATTAATTAGTTTATCGAGAAATAAATTTATATCTTGAGCATTTGTTTCTTTGAAGTAATAAAAATCTATGGCTTTTGTGTGTCACATCGTGAAGTATGATACATCAAAAAAAGGGACAGCTTAAAATTTTGAATTGAGCTTCAAAAAGAATTTTCAATTTTCATAACCCAAACATTTACGAAAATTCTATTTTAAGTAATTTTGATTGTTGGTACAAAAAAAGGAAATACATATAAATAACATTAATATTAAATTACAAATTTATTTGTAAATTTTCCATAATTTATTTATACAACTAAATGTGTTTGACGTTAAAAATATTACTAATTACATTGAAAGTTCTACATATGATGTATGATAATACTGCTAATTACAATGTGTTCTTCTTCATAATTATAAGATCAAATGACATAAATAAAAGCTTTTACTATTCCTATTTTGAATGTTACTGTATTTTGTCCTTTAAACAAAATGCAGTAACATTTGAATATTAAAAATTATAATATAATGACAGTGTTGATATAATAAATGATAAAATAATAATGTAATATAATAAATGATAAAATAATAATATAATATAATAAATGATAAAATTATAATATAATAAATGATAATAAAATCAAATAAAAATCGATAATTCAATAAATGATAAATAAAATTTATCAAAAGTTGATAATATAATAAATGATAATAAAATGATATCATATTGAATGGCAAACATCTGAATATATTATAGATTAAATCGTTATGTAATTTATATTAATATTACAGCTATATTACCTGAATTCAATTCATAACTTTTCCTTACTAATAATATTAATTCATCTATAGTCCAGTATTACATTGTTGTGCTAAGTTTATATGTTTTCCGGAGACTTTTCATAAGAAACAAATAGTTCAATAAAAATAAATAGCTATGTTTTGACAACTTTTAAATATCAACTTTCACTTGCCAAAAATTACTTCAGTTTTTTTTAACAAACATTTAATAATAAAAGAAATTATATGTGTCAGATATCTAATTACAGACGAAATTATTTTCAATCTAAAGCGAAAGATAAAAAATAATTATAAATAAAGATAACTTAATCATATAAGAATAAATTATACCTAAGGCAATTTTTGATTAATCAAAAAATAACTATAAAGAAAAAAATGAAATTATTAGAGAAATGTAAAGTCATATATTTTCATGCGCCACATTTCATTTTGAAACTAAATATTGAGAAATTTTCAATTAGAGAAATGAAACACAATTTAAATAAAAAAATCATAATTCTCCTTTTCTAATTTCCTTTGATAGAAATTATATGAATTGGAAACAAAACACCTCTTTGAAAATTGAGACAACATTAATTGTATTTTTTTAACGAAAATTCATGGAATTTTCGCGTTCCTTTAATTGTCATATTACGGTTTGTATACGTTAAAATAAATGAAAAATATTAAATTCAATGAAAATTTTTATTTAAAAAGAGAAAACAAATAGAAGAAATGATACTAATTAATAATAGTAGGAATAAAAATCTATGCATTTAACCTGAGTTACGATAGTAATATTTCGTATTTAAATAGGAGCTACTGCTATTTAAAAACAAATGAGCTACAAAAATGTATTTTATGGAGTTGATTTTTAATTTTAAGAATATGTTCTTCACATTAAATCTAAAAATAATAAAGAATTAGCTGTAAATATATGTAAAAATTTAACAATTTAATTTAAAAATTAATTTAGAATGTAGAAAATAATTTCGGTATAATAATAATGTTCACATATCATTTTATAAATAAATGCAAAATAACTTAAGATTTCAGCTACATTTTTTATTTATTTAATTATCTTATATTTGAATAAATAAAAAAATTTCTATAAGAGAATTGAGAGAAACTAATTTATTCGGGATACAAATTGATGATAATCTTATTTAGCGTATGATTTGTGTAAATTGAAAATTTAAATTAAAAATTTCGTTTGAATATTTATTGGAAATATTAAGTAATAAATACTTTTTCAATAAACTTTAAAATTCAAAAATAAATTACAGTAATTAAAAATTTTTCTGGTGTTTTTCAATGAAAATTTTCGTTTCAACCTGTTCTAAGAAGACTAATTTAAATTAAAAATTTATTCAATACAAAATTTTAATTAAAAGTCATACAAATTTAATCATATGAAGACTAAGATTTTTGTGAACTATAAATGAAAAAAAAGTACTGAATTACATTTAAGAATAGAAATTGAAATTGATTTTTTTTTTTTATAAAAATCATATTTATTCATTGCATTTCTGACTTACATTATTTTATCTTGCAATATTTTTTTTTCATAAGGAAGCTTATGAAGATATTTCACAAAGTTAAAGGACATTATATGGGATTAATTTTTTTTTTTTTTTAATTGTAAAATTTTAACTGGGGTTAAAAATTTAAATGGGCTCGATTTAGGTTCAGAACAGAAAAAAAAATCATTTATTCATCTTTGCTTTCTTTCTCAGCTTCAATATTTTAATGTTCCTTAGTATGATGTAATTAAACAACGAATTAAGAAAATGTACACGTAATTTCCTGGAACTGTGATGATATATGTATTGAGCAATATAATTGCATCTAATGAGGCACACAATCTATGGGGTCTATTGGCCACTAAAGGATGATAAAAGAAGATATTAAACAAGTTATATAAAAAAAAAAAGTTTTTAATGTCAATTCCTACTTTTTTTTTCACTCTATTGCAGAAAGTTCTTTATAAATAAAGTTTACATTTTCCTTTTACATCTGGCTCCATATATTATTAGATACATGCAACTTAAATCTAGAAAAAACTAAAATTAATTAATTAAATTTAATTAATGAATTAATATTTGAAAAAACTGCATTAATATCAAGTATCATCCACTACAAGTTCAAAAAAAATGTATTTGAACTTGAGTAGAGGAATAAAAAGTGTTTTATTAACGATTGAAAAATTGAACAAGTATATATAACGAGTGTGTGAACAAACAGTAGGAATTGAAAACTATGATTCATTCTCTCAAAAGAAAGCAAAATAAAGTTGAACATTAGATTATTAATAAAAGGTTAATTTAATTCTACATTAGCATTTGTTGATTTTACTCATTTTTCTTCATAAAATACACTACTTTCAATATTTTACTGAAATTTTAAACTTAAATTTTGTTGCTTTCTTTTTAAATAAATACTTTGATAATGTTAACAAACATCAATATATAAAGAATATGAACCGCCTTTTACATAATGTAATTACGTTTACGGAATTTTTAAAATTCGCCTTAATAGATATACTATCAATTATCTAAATAAAAGTGCAATAATATTCAACAATTATATTATTTTACTAAATTAAAATTATTATTCCTTTATCAAATTTTTAAATTTAAGAAATTTGACTTCAAATTTTCTTACAGTTGACATGTGAAAAATAACTGCACGTTTTATAATAAATTAACAATTTAAAATTAATAGTTTTTAAATGTAGAATTAATTATTTTTTTTAAAAGGCATTTAAATAATTAATGCTGAATACTGCAATGTCAAAAGTAACTATTTAATACCAAATATTTTAAAAAATTAATGTCATGCTGTAAAAAAAAAAATATAATATAATGCAGTACATTAATATTCAACAATTATACTATACTTAATTGACAAATTGTTACTTCTGTAAATAAATCTAATGACTACATTATTTACACATAAACAAAACTAATGAATATATTATTTATATATAAATAAAAATAATGAATGTTTGTGAATTTAATAAATATGAAATTCAATTTTATTAAGAAAAAAAAAAAGAATGCAAATCAAACATCAATTATTAAAATTGATATATCTATATATTTATATCTAATGAATATAAAAAATACTTAAGTGATTATCAATACCAAAAGCAAATAGAAAAAAAATATGAATTTATTATTTCGTTGTTTTCTGTGATGTAAAACTATATTTTCTAAAATAATGTGTCTATTAGCATAACCAAACTACCTTGAGTTTTAAATGAATTAATGACTATTCCTTTTTCAAAAAAATTAATAAATATATCTGAAAATATATATATATATATATTGAGTAGCAGAAGAATTTTTCAATAATATGTGCTGATAATTGTCATTAGTGTTTCGGAAGATATTCTTGTTACCTCTTATTTAGGACATATACTCATTTGGCCATATTTATACACAATTTAATGTTTAAATTAATAGGGGCCTGGAGGGCCGAGTGGCTAGCGCTCTGGTGCTCGGTACCACAGGTTTCGGGATCGAGTCCCGGCGGTGCCACGGATATTTGTAGTGGTTCGGAATCCACTTTAAATCGTAGGTCCCGTCTAATAGGATCGTAGAGCGTTGCGGGGGCATTGTTACTCCGTCCGTGGCTTATCTTCAAGTTACACGCACTCCCTGGGTAATGCAAAGTGAGTGTAACGTCTGTGCAGCGCTTACCTTAAGGCATCTAAGACCAAGCTGTCTAAGTGTTTGCCAGCTGCATTAGAAAGAAAAGAAAAAAAATAAAATATATGTTTAAATTAATTATTTATAAGTCTATTTCTGTGAAATTTTATTCAATAAAAATTAAATATGATATCATTTTCTAACTTGCTTTATATATTTTCTTTTAAAATACTGGTCTTTATACGTAATTTTTCTACATTTTTTTCACTCGCATAATTAATGTAGAATGCATTATTTCAAGGGTCGTATGATTCATCGTTTTGCTTTAATCATATTGTTTCTTCTTTATAGAAAATCTCAAAGTAGATTTTTTAAGAATTGGCATGCGTTTCAGAAGTTTAATTACTAATTTGTTCTGTTTTTCTCTATCTATTCGAATAAGAATTACAAAATATGACTTTTTGCCTTTTTTTCCCCCAAAAAAATTACCAAAATATATTGTTATGAGCAATGTACGATTAACACGAAAAATACTTTTTATTTTCAACAATACAATTATTTTCATCAAAGTATTTTTTTTTTTTTTTTAAATAATATTTTTATGATTTTTTTTTTTTTTTAGTAAACAAAAATGATTTTTAAAAGCTATTGATTTTAATAATTTAGTAAATAATAAAAAATACGAAAATATTCTCAATATTTTTCTTTTCTTTTTTGTAATAAACATTTACATTAAACTCCTAAAGAAGAAAATTAAATGATAAATAAAAGAACTAAATATATAAAATATTTCATAAAATAATTCTAAAACAACGTCTGCTATAAAACATAATATTTAATAATTAAAATTCTTTTCACTTTAGCTATCAGTAATGTTTTGTATAATATATTTTGTTTTGTTTTGTTGATACGAAATTATGAATAAATTATAAAAAATTTATTTATATTTTTTAATATTCGTTTTTACATTTTGTTTACTCTATTTTAATGATTATGCTTATATTATTTTCTGAATTCAATTAAAAAGAAATTTATTAAATTTAATTGCATCTTATATAAACATGTATTTAAAAACACTTTAACACATATAAAGGAAAGAAAATATAGTTTTACTCCTAAGATTCATTTCAGATTTTATACTATTTTTTATTCTATATTTTCGAACAAAATTGCTCTTTAAAAGACACTTTAATTTATCAGCCATCTGGTATCTAATTATTATTAGTATATGAAAGTTATTTTAATTTGAAATAACAAATTTCCATTTTTTTTGTTAACTAAATGCATCAAATATTCTACTACGTTTTTACTATAAAAACTATTTATTTATAATTAAATTTGTCTGGCATTTTTAAGCATATATATGAAAAGAATTAAATTGCACTTTTGAGAAAAACACATAAAAATAATTCTCCTAAGACAAATATTATGAAATATTTTTAAAAAAATAATAAAAATCAAATGCTTTAATTTGAATTTTATATTAAAAATCTTCAAACGTTTTAATTTATGATTATGTCATGTAATAATATATAAGTTAATGGAAGTTTATTTTACTTTTAAAAAAAGATAATAAAATAATAAAATTTTAATTTAAAATAATAGTGACGACCTTTCTTTTATCTATTAAATCATGTTTCATAATTAATATCATTTATAAATTTGTCTGGTATTTTTAAATTTCCAACAAAATGTTACTTAAATTTTTTAGACAGTAAATTTTTGTATTCGGATTCATGCAATTTAATCTTAAATAACTAGATAAAAGTTTATTTTTTTTTTACTGAAGAAAAAAATTCAAAAGTTTTTATTAATAAATAAATTTATCAAGCATTTTTTTGATAAGTAAAAAAAAAAAAAATTAAAAATTTCTTTTACATTTATCACAATTTTTTTTTCATCGAGACATTCAGTAGTGCTAAAAAAGATGTATAAAAAGTGTGCAAGATAAAAATTCACTTTACATTAATAACTTGGTTTTTATTTATTCAGAAACAATTTTTTTTATGAAACGTACCTTACATAATAATTTAATTTAAATAAATATATTAATATGACATTTAGTGATGTAAATTGGTGTTTTCACTAAATTTAAATAGATTGTACTTGAAATCCTCAGATGAATCAAATTTATTTATTTTATATATTGTAATACTAATTTGTTGTTATAATTGCATTGCTGCTAATACTGTTTGTTTATAATTGCATTTATCTAGTACTTAAAAAGAAGGAACGTAACAAATTGCTCTCAAAATGTGTATTAGAAATTATAAGTTTATAAGATCTTTTTGACTTTTACAAAAATTTAAAAAATTGATTTATGAAAAAAAAATTTGTATATCGATAATTTATACGTTATATATACACAGAAGTGACAAAAGTCATGGGATACCTCTTAATATCGTGTCGGCCCTCCTTTCGCCCGGCGAAGTGCAGCAACTCGGCGTGGCATGAACTCAACAAGTCGTTGGAAGTCTTCTGCAGGAATATTGAGCCATGCTGTCTCGATAGACGTCCATAATTGTGAAAGCGTTGATGGTGCAGGGTTTTGGGCACGAACAGACCTCTCGATGATGTCCCATAAATGCTCGATGGGATTCATGTCGGGCGATCTAGGTGGCCAGATCATTCGTTGGAATTGTCCAGAATGTTCTTCAAACCAATCGCGAACAGTTGTGGCCCGGTGACATGGCGCATTGTCATCCATAAAAATCCCATCGTTGTTTGGGTGCATGAAGTCCATGAATGGCTGCAAGAGATCTCCACGTAGCTGAACATAAGCATTTCCAGTCAATGTTCGGTCCAGTCTCACCAGAGGACCAAGTCCATGCCATGAAAAAAACAGCCCACACCATTACGGAGCCACCACCAGCTTGAACAGTGCCTTGCTGACAGTTTGGGTCCATGGCTTCGTGGGGTCTGCGAAACACTCGAACCCCACCATCAGCTCTTACCAACTGAAATCGTGACTCATCGGACCAGGCCACGGTTTTCCATTCATCTAGGGACCAACCGATATGCTCACGTGCCCACGAGAGTCGCTGCAAGCGATGTCGTTCTGTCAGTAAAGGCACTCGAGTCGGTCTTCTGCTGGAATAGCCCAAGAAAGCCAAATTTCTCCGCACAGTTCTAGCAGACAAGTCCCTTGTACGTCCCACGTTGATTTCTGCGGTTATTTGACGCAGTGTTGCTTGTCTGTTAGAATTTATGACTGTTTGCAGACGTCGCCGGTCTCGGTCGTTAAGTGCAGGCGGTCGACCACTGTGCTGTCCATGGTGGGATGTTATGCCTGAAATTTCATACTCTCGGCACACTCTTGACACAGTGGATCTGGGAATGTTGAATTCCTAACGATTTCGAAATGGCATGACCCATGCGTCTAGCTCCAACTAACATTCCGCGTTCAAAGTCTGTTAATTACCGTCGTGCGGTCATCATCACGTCAAAACCTCTTCACATGAATAACTTGAACAGAAATGAAAGCTCTGCGAAAGCACTGCGCATTTATACCTGTTCTACGCGATGCTACTGCCATCTGAAAATTTGCATATTGCTATCCCATGACTTTTGTCACTTCAGTTTATATATATACAAAAAATGCACTTTAATTAAAAGTTATTTTATTTACAAGGATTTAAATTGAAATTTTTTAAAAATCTTTTTGACTAGAAACGTCAGAAGTTTTCCAACTACAATATTTTAAATTTATAAATAAATCAGTATAGAACATTTTAAAAAAGTATTTCTTACACTTTCGAGACACTGAAATTTTAGCCACGATTTCGTCTTTTTTTAAATTCAGAACGTGAGTCTTAGACTGAATTTTAATTTGCACATAATAAACATAACTTTCACCAATACAGGAACAATTCCTTACAATTAAGCTTTGAATAAAAATATTTAATAAATGCAGGAAGTTGACGAATAATTTAAACTGAAATATGCTTTAAATTTTTATTTTAAATCAAATTTGTCATATTTTACATATTTTTGTCAAATTACTAGTTGCATCCGAATGTTTAGTTATTTTTATCTACAAAATTATTTTTTTTTTGTCTACTAAATAAAATATTTATAATTAAATTAATAATATTAAATTATAATTAAGATCATCTAAAATCTTCCAAACCTTTATATGTAACATGGGTTAAAAGAAAAAAATATTCAAAAATTACAATACATTAAATGTACGTATTTATATAAGTTTGTATTCAAATTGAAACTTTAAATATTCATTTTGAATAAAATTTGCTATATTTTTAATTACTAGATGCTTTCAATTTTTTTAGTCATTTTTTTTTTTTATTTACAAAATTATTTTATTTGTATCTACTAAATAAAATATTTATAATTAAATTAATGATATTAAATTTCAATTAAAATAATTTAAATTCGTCCAACTTTTATACGTAAAATTATTTCAAAAAAAAAAATATACAAAACTTATAATATAATAAATATAAATAAATATAATTATATTTATAATATTATTATTATAAATTTAATTATTATAATAAATAAATAATTATTATTATTATTTATTATAATTATTATGAAATATAATGATTATAATAATTAACTTATATAATTAATATAATAAATATAAATAATTATGTAAATTTGTATTCAAACTGATATTTTCTTTAAATATTTATTTTAAATAAAATGTGTTATATTTTAATTACTAGATGCATCCAATTTTTTTGTATTTTCTTATCTACAAAATTATTTTCTTTTTTTTCTGCCAAATAAAATATTTATATTTAAAATAATATTAAATTATAAATTAGACAATCTAAATTCGTCAAACCTTTATATGTAAAATGGAGTAAATGAAAAAATATAAATTGCAATATATTAAATATACATATTTATATAAATTTGTATTTAAACAGAAATTTTCTTTAAATATATATTTTGAATAAAATGTAATATATTAATAAAATGAAAAAAAATATATTTTAAATATATTTTACTTACTAAATGCATTCAATTTTTTTACTCATTTTTTTTAATCTACAAAATTGTTTTTCTTTTTCATCTACTAAATAAAATATCTATAATTAAATTAATAATATTAAACTATAATTAAAATAATATAAGTTTGTCTAACCTATATATGTCAAATGGTTTTGTAACAAATTATTTTTAAATATTCATGAGAGTTGATATGTTTCTCCTATGACTATGCAAAAATGGAAAAAATAATTTTTATTTTTTTTACCATTTTCTTTTCCCGAGATGAAAGAGTGCAAGGAATGCATGAAGTCTTAATCAATTGGAAGGAACATCAATGAGTTAAATGAGGTATTAAGAAAAGAATTCCCCATTACTACACTCTCTTAAATGGAATTACTTTCAGTATGTTGACAGTCCCCTTTACAGAATCCCAATTTTTCGGAAGCTCTCCCTTTCTCTTGTTTTCACGTCATTGCTTTTCTTTATAGTTCCTGTTTTCAACTCTTCAAAGAAGTTAGAAGGTCGCCGCTAGAAAAAAAGAATTTTTTTTTCTTCTTCTTTTAGTTTCCCAGCGCTTTTTCATTCCTTCTCACAGTTTCGTTTTCAATCAAGATAAAAGGTTTCACATAAAAGCTTATTGGGAACTTCGTTTTTATTTTTTCCACCATATCTATAAAGAAGTTACTTTTTACGAATTGTGTGCCACTCTAGACAACAAACGTGAGAAAAAAAATATTATTCAACGCTTTTTTTTTTATATTTTTTTCATTCTTCACCGTGAACATCTGGTAGTTTCTCTGTTTTTAAGTTTCTGCACAATCCTAAGCAAAACTGTGAAAAAAATAAATACATTGCACCAGAAAACAATAAAATGAAGATTGCTTTCCTATTTCTGACATGTTGTTATTAAATATATTTTATAACAAACATAGATCAAATATTAAAGCTATAAGGTTTGGCATTTTGAAATAGATTTTAAAATCTTATAATCTATTTCCTATCTGTTACAATTTGTCAAATATATTTACCAAAATTTTAATTGTTTTATTATTTTAAATCATATTATATGTTTCCTTATTGTTGCTAACGTAGATAATATATCAAATCTAAAAGGAACTATTTTATCATTTAAAATTGTCCTGAAGCTGAAAACTCTCATTTTATTAAACTTAGGGCAATTTTTCCGTTTAATACTTAAAAGAAGCCTATCTTAACTTTTAAAATAATCAGTTAATTTACTATTGACATGTTGTTTTATTTACTAATCAATAATTTATTTAATACAGTTTCTTAAAATTACGTTCGGATTTCCCTTTAAAAAGAAAAAAGAAAATAGTAAACCCCCCTGCAAAATGATTCATTATTGCAAGTATTTGGTAACTTTAGTGCTTTAAATAAAAATCTAAATTATAATGTTTAAACTTGGAAAATTATTAGCAGTTTGAATTAAACATTATCTTATGAAATGCAATCATAATTATTAATTTCTTACGATAAAATTGGCATCAATGATATAGATAGCTATATATATATATATTATATATTATTATTATTATTATTATTATTATTATTATTATTACCTGGTTAATATCAGAAAGCTTTCTTAGTTACAACATTGATGGTAATATTTTCTCACGTAAATAAACCCTTTAGTATTTAAAAATATTTTGTTGTTTAAGAGAGTAGTATTTTAAAATTAAAATTTGGAATTCCTTACCAGGGAACGAGCAATTATTAGATGCTTTAAAATTCAAGAGTGTCTCCTTCAAACATTTTATTTACTTTTTATGTAAATATTGATATATAATATGGGGATTTAGTTCTTGTCTCTACGATGTATGTCATACTCTGATGAGGATCTTGCTTCCCCACTTGAAGATACTCCGATTTAATGGATATTATTTGTGATAATATATAAACTTAAATGTATTCAAATTGCCATATCATCGAGAAATATATATTTGTAAGAATATCTATACATTTATGTGACAATCACAAGGAACTCCTGAAATTTTTCCATAACGTTTTACGGAATATTACTTTGATGTGATTTTTTTTTTTTACTTTATTTTATTTATTTACTTTTGGGTTTTTTTTTTATCACATTTACTTTTCGTACACTTGTGCGTTTACACATGTGGTACTTTTTTCGAAAATTAGAGAGAAGAAAATATTTCATGACTTCTTATAAGTTCCTATCTTTTCTTAAAATAAAACTAATATCATTCTAAAATTCGATTATACAACAATATTTCAAAAACATATAGGTTCTTCCGTCGTATTAATCAATTTGATAGTTTGAATCAAGAAAAAGCAATGATGCAAATGTAATCTAACAATACTGAATGTTACTTTGTTAATAAATTATCCATTTTTCAAATAATAATGGCAACATATAATTGAATTAATGATAACTTTGTTCAAAGCAAATTTACTTTTACCTTCCAGGTTGTACATAATTACAAAAGCTTCAAAAATGTATTATTTTCGTAGAATACGTTTTTAAATTCAAATGAATTAATCACAAAGAAATGAAAAAATTATTACATTATTTAATGTGCCACTTTTTCATTTCTTTATTTAATAAGAATTACATTTTATTTTAATTACATTTTATTTTAATAAGAATTCATATATATTTTTATTTTGAATGTCATTATAATTTATTCATTATTAGTATCAAAATTATGATTACCCAATCATACTTTTAAAAATCAAATGTCAAATAAACAATGTTAACCAGAACATATATGCTTTTCAAAACTAACTATCTTTAAATATTACATATAACTTCTTGTTGAATATATGTTCTTTTTTAGCATTATCATATTTTCATCCATATCTAATCGTTATTTTAACAACTAAACCATTATGCAGTCAATTATACACGGAATGATGAAGCATTTCGAGGAAAAATATGTATTTACTTTTCATTATCTTCCAGTTTTATATTAATTCGTTTGTGATACGGTTAAAAAATATTAATTATCATTTCAATTTTAACATTGTAAATTTTTTTCTTCTATTTTTGAAGATTTAATTACGATTAGCAATACGTAAAC
>BPLR01001376.1:0-12263 GCA_021605095.1 Caerostris extrusa
AGAATATTGAGTTGGACTAACTGGTGGGAATATGAGTGGGTGTAAGAGTTGCCCTTCCTAACTCGTAAATATAAAAAACCTTCCGGTATCGAAATCAGCCAGTAGGTAGAGGGCTTTGACCCATTATAGAATGCTTGCGCCATTGAAGAAGAAATATATAAATTGACGGGAAATGAGGAACATGTTTTTTATTTCTGTGTCAAAAAGAGTTCAAGGTGCTCCAGATGCTAACTCTGGGGGTTACTGTTCAAAATTGGGGTGGCAATATGTGGGTGAAGAACAGTAGTCCTCCTCCTTTCCATGATTACTACGTGGTGTTCCTTGGATAATGTTGAATTTATTAATCTGTTAGTCTAGTGACCAATTTCAAACCAGATGCAAATTGGCATGGGCTCGATAGTTTCTTTCAATGATCAAGCATGTGAGATGAAAATACATGTTAAAATTTACTAACGTTCGCGCGAAAAAGGAATGATATCTCGTATGTGTTTTGGAATACCTTTTATTAAGTATAAAAGAGAGGTAATGAATAGTTAATTCTTCTGGTTAAAAAAAAAAAAGGGAAATTTGAAAACTTAAAAAATAAAAGCTGAAAATTTTAAGGCTTAACATTTGTCGCCATTATAAACCATTTGTGAAGCAATTATACAAAGCTAAACAGAATGAATATTCTAAATAACTTTTAAAAACATTTAACAATCACGTTTAGATAGCTTTTATCTTTTTTTAATTTAAGACAATATTCAGACTGGCCAAGTCAACACACAATCCAGAATTCCATTTTTTTTTATTTTTAAAAAAAAAAAAAATGTCAAAATAGAGTTATAATCTTTAATGTACTTAAAGCCGCTACAATAGACGAAAACAATGTGCCGACAAAACCCATTAAAAGTGAAAAGAAACTGAAAAGGAGAAAAAAATACCTCGTTTTAAATCTCAATGTTCGTTATTCAACCCATTCAACTAAATATCCCATCCATAAAAATTACCTTTAGAATCTTTAAAACCCAAGAGGACAATAGAAGAAATTCAAACTCAAACGAAGGGCTTTTTAAAAATAAAAAAATATCTTTCTCACAATGGTCCATGCATAAAATTATACTCGCAAATGAAAAAAACATTAATTTTACTTGTATTTGAATTCAGAAATAAATCATGGAGAAAAAATCAACTAAGAGATCATGTAAAAAAAGTGGACACTTAAAACACTGGGCAAATTCAAAGAAAATTGCTGCAAAACATTTTTCTGGGGAATTTAAAAAAATCCTGAATAAAAATGAGTTGCGTAAATCTAAAAAAAAGCAAAAATAGTTGCATCTAAGGAAAAAAAGTTTTTAATAAGCGTTATGAAAATTTTGGTAAACAACTCAAAACTTTCCTAAATTTCTTTTATTGGACATTTCTGAATGAAGTACAAGAAAAAAAATGACATAAGCAAGATGTTTTGAAAGAAACCGAACAAAAATTAACTCAAAACTAATTGGTAATCCATCAATATTTATTACTTTTTCTAAATTAAAAATGTATGTTGAAAAAGAAAAAAAAAAAAGTAGGGCTTGTTTTATCTTTTTTATGCGAAATCTGTCAACAACACGTGTTGAATTTTTTATCTTTTCATTAAAAACAGGAACATTATTTAGTAAAAAGTATTTTGACAAAGCGATAATAAATAAACAGGTAATAAACGATAATAAATTTTTGCAGGTAAAATTTAGAAGTCGTTTGAAAGTAATGGTAGATGTCACAAATTCTATTTCGTAAAAGTATTGACGATGTGATGGTATAGTGGTAGACAACTAGATGCAAAGCGTTTTGGGCTTTGGTCATCCTTTTTATTGTTATACTTCAATGACGAGAAGCAATGTGTTATCACTTATAAATATTTTATTATGATTTGAAAATTGTAAATAAAATCACATCTGAATAGAGGGATTGCAATTGACTTTTCGGATTCCTGCTCTAAGGTTCGTTGGACTAGAAAGCTAAGAGAAATTTATATGAAGTTTTCAGTGGATTGTCGGAAATAGTATATATCTAGAACTCTTTTGAAACTTTTACCATTTTTGTGACTCTTTGGACTCTTACCATTTGAACTGTAACAGTGCTTCGTCTTAGAACTGTTCCTCCTCATTTCATTGTTGATAGTCACACGTGATAGACGCAGGTCATGTGTCTGCATTTTTAATATTGTTTTTATATATCTATATAGTCATTTGTAATGTGTCCAACAAAAAAATGAAGAAATTTATTGCAGAAATAGTTGAATTCACCGACTACATCCCGACTTTTCGGATCCCTTCTCTACGGTTCGTTGGACTAGTAAGGCAAGAGAAATTTTATACGAAATTTTCTAGTTTAGCGGATTGTTTGGTGAGGTAAAGAGTGTATGAGAAAAATGCTGACGAGTGTTTTTTTTCAATTTTGTAGCACACGATAGCAAAATTTCATTTGAATTGACTTCAATCGCTTTTATTATATGAAATTAAAATCAAATGAACTTATTAAGGAATCGTAAAATGGAAGAACTTTGCATTTATTTCAACAGTTTAAATAATAGAGAAATTTACGTACTGAACGAAAGTCTATTGAGTTTCCCAAATGGTTGCTCGACATTGGAAACTTAAAAATTTACAATCCAATCACAGACAATAGAAAAGTTTTGTAAAGAATTTATTTTACATTTGGATAACGTAAATTTTGGTAGTAGCATTTAATATTCTTTATCCTTTTTTAAAAAATTAGTCTTTTCTTTAGAATAATGATTAATTCACCTTTTGTATTATACCATCACTCGTTGATCCCACTCCAATGTTTATGGATCTCTTAAGAAGAGGAATCTTCTTTTATATGTTACAGACTTTACTAGACATGCTAGCCCAGTAATTTAGTTTTACCATCACTGCTTCATTTTTTTTATTTATATATACCAACTAGAAGCCCAATTCTATTGCATCGTATGGGAAAGTTATTGATGCATGTCAGGTTTTTATAATACAAATTAAAAATAGAATTTTTAAATAATTAAATTTAATCAGAGTTCACAAAGTTTTTATTAAGAGTTTATGGGGAAGTTTAGATATGTTATTTACGTTTAAGAACGTTTTTATAGGTTTATGAACGTTCAGATATGGTAACAGTTTGTTTTTGTTATATGAAGAATTTCTGTAAACATGAGTAATTTTACTATGTATGTACAATTCATTCTACAACTTTTATTTCTTCACCAGGCTATATGTAAGCCGATAATTCTTAACTTCTATATTTGGTAAAGATTCTTTAGCTTGTTGTTTAGCGTGTTGTAGGTTTTTCGGAAGAACAAATTGAATATGCGTTTTTATCTAACCAGTGTGACTTAAAGCAATTAGATGACCTGAATTTTAATCACAAGTTCGAGTATTAGCTCCTTAAATTAAAAAAAAAAATTTTTGAAGCTAAGCCTTTTAGAAAGTTTCTTCTCTTATTAATCGTACACTTTTTGCTCCGAGAGAAAATTTAAAAGTCTTTGCGAAATCAAACAATGATGACATCTTTTATATGCTTTTATGAATAAAGTTGACAAGAAGTGTGTCCATAAACAGTAGGTCCCGGTCTAATTAGCTTAAAATGTGCACAAAATGAAATAGAGCGACAAATCAAACCAATGAGGTGCCGTTTATAATTTCTTTGTGAGCTGATTTTTTTTGGGAAGGCTCAGTTTTGTACCCACAGTAAAATTTTAAATTCAAATTAAATATAATAAAATATGAAAAATATTGATTAGCTTTGAACATAAATAAATAACAAAAATATATAAGCTTGAGCTGGCATAAAAATACTGAATATTAATTCGATGGCATAAAATGGAAGCAGATTTTTTTCCAATTTCGTTTCATAATTCGATAATTCCGCTGCAATAAACATCCAAATTCCCTAAGCCAATAAAGCATACAAGTTCCAATTTTTTCCCGAATTTAAATAATAATCACCAGAATAAAAACATTCCATTTACCACGAATAACAATCATCATCATGATTCTAAGAATAGAAACTTAATCTATTACCCTACCAAAACGGACTTAATTCGGACTCTCTTTTCACGTTCTGTGTCGGAATTTATTCGAATCATAATCTCCAGAGCAGAGAGTCGGAACGGCGAACGAGCTTCTCTGAAATGAAGCAGAACTGCATTCGGCTCAAATATTTAACATGATTATTATAATCATGATTCCAGTTTTAGCCGAAGGGTTTCTGTACCGACGACAACTTTGTGTTGTTAATTGGAAGCCGAGAAGAAGTACGCGAAAGTGGAAGGATTCGATGCTTTCCTCAGCAGGCCGTTTTTACCCATTACCACCGAGTCTATTGGATTGAGCAAGTGCATTGGGTGTGCAGAGCGGGAGATGATGCAACAGAATTTCTAATTAAGTTAAAAGAAATGTTGACGAGATATTTATATAAGCAGTTAATATTAAGCGTGTATTTACATTTGTTTTCTATAGTATAGTATTCGTGTAAAATAAGTAAAAATGTTTCCATGTGCTTGACTATATGGATTATGATATAGATTTTTGATAAAACAATTGTTATAAAAAATTAAGTATGCATAAAATATAAATGAATATCATTTGCTTAAAAATGAATACCTACGGGTGCTCCTTCACGAAAGTTACCTGATGGCCAACCTCTGAGTTTTTCTAACACAGGAATCAGGTTCAAATTCTATAGGGGCTTGGTTTGTTAGTGATTTGGAATCCACGCTAAACTATATCTCCCTGTCTAATTAGCCCATAGCGTGCAAAAAATTACCGTAGAGAAAAGAACCAATCGTATTCTGTTTATTCTTTCTGGTGCATTGATTTTTTGAGGGGGCGGGTGGCTTAAAGTTTTGTACTCTGAATAAAATTTTAAATTTAAATTAAGTATTATAAAATATGACAAATATAAGCTTGAGCAAGCATGCTTTTAATTACATCGAGAACTGCGACGTATGGACCATTTCCCTGTAAGAAGTCTAATTCAAACTACCCTATATATGATTTGTCACTCTACAGTTAATTTATGTACACTTTAGGCTATTCATACCGACACCTACAGTTAACGTTTATTTTCAATCACTGACAAACATACATGCCACTGCCAAGATCCTAACCTGGAGCCTGTTGTACCAAAGGCCAGGTCGCTAGTCAATTGACTATCAGGCCATAAAAACTAGCCTTGAAGAAGGCACGTCGTGTGGGCCACACCAACGATTAACACTACCAGGGACTCGTTTAGCACTACCCAGGGGGCACGTGAAGATCTGCTGTGAACGCTCGTAAAACTACCCCCACAACTCTCTACGATCCTATTATACCAGGATCTACGGTTTAAAGTAGATTCCGAACCACTACAAACATCCATGGCACCGCCGCGACTCGAACCCGAAACCTGTGACACCAAGCGCCAAAGAGCTAGTCACTTGGCCATCCAAGCATCAAATATGAGAATTAATTCGATGGTATAACAAGGAAACAAATTGTTTTCGTTTTTCATTTAATATTTCGTTAGAGCCGCTGCAGTAAACATCCAAATTTACCTAGGCCAATAAAACATGAACGTTCTGATGCATTAAATTTACTTCTTAAAAAAACGTGAAGAATTATCTTGATGTTCACACACACAAAAGTGTTTTTTAATTAATGCTTTCATTTTATTAATTTGCAATCGCGAGTGTATTGCATGTTTTTAATTTTATGACTGAGTGCTAATAATTACCTTTTGAATAAATCTCAGTTTGGAGGCGCAACAATTTGGCGACTTTTTATTGCCGAATGGAAAATGTGCGAAAAATATAGCTTTGGTTTGGTTCGGAATCGTTTCTCTCGCCAGTTTCAGGTTTATCCTTTACTTTTAACTTAATTTTTGGGTCATTTTAAAAATTTTAGGAAAAATAATGTTTTTATAATAATATTGCTTTAAAGTAAAATAATTTTATGTCAAAATATTACTTTTATTCCATCTTCTTCAAAATTATTGGTAATAGTTAAGATTCCCCAAACTAATAGTAATGATCTAACTATATTATTCTAAAAATTTGGGATGACATTAAACTTTTTATATTGCATTTTTTTTAAATCGACTGAAAGGAAATATTTATCTTTCGGAAAATCATTGTTTGGGAGTGCAACAACTGGCGATTTTTTTGATTGCCAAATGGGTAATAATGCACCAAATATAATTTTGCCTTAATATAAGTTTTGAATCAGTTCAGAATCCACTACTTTCTGCCAGATTAAGATTTATCTTTATAATGCATTTAATTTTTTAAGTTTTTTTTTTTAAATTGTAAGAAATACATTATGTGTTTTGTAGTAAAAAAAAAAAATATA
The DNA here is from genome assembly GCA_021605095.1 of Caerostris extrusa. Classification (NCBI taxonomy): domain Eukaryota; kingdom Metazoa; phylum Arthropoda; class Arachnida; order Araneae; family Araneidae; genus Caerostris; species Caerostris extrusa. The sequence goes on from BPLR01001376.1 coordinate 6,348, forward strand.
AAATTTTTAAAATAATAATTTTTTTCTCAAAAAATAGGAATTATCTTACTTTCTTTAAAAATATTGGTAATAGTTAAGATTCCCCAGATTAATAGTAGTTATCTAAATATGTAATTCTATAATTTATAGTGATAATAATCTTTTTCGAAGAGAGGCAAAACATTTTACATCCATTTATTTTTTTTTTTTTTTGCGACATTACCATAACTGGATAATTGTTGACATTTTCCGATTTCGAAGGACATTTGGTGTAATGCTATGTATATTCTGATAATTAATTAAATAAACTTGTAATCTTTTCGATATAAATGGAAGACGGTTGAAAGATATCGAATTTTGATTTCTTAATATTTGTCTTACTTTATTGAGAACCACAAAAAAAAAAAACAGGAAACGTTGCAAACTTAATTTATATTGAATGCATAGTAAAGGAACATAAGGATAATGTTATTGGATAACGATTTTCAATAACAAAGTCAAAGCTCTTTGTTATTAGGTGGCAGAAAAAAAAAGCCATTGAGTCAATAATTTAAAATTTTTTACTGAGGAGAACTTCGTGACATATCACATTAAATTGGCGATAATTCTGATGTATTTCCATTTTGAAAACAGCAGTCTCAAAAATGAAAAAGTACCACAAATTCTAATGAGAAATTTCGTTCTAAGCAAAGCACATTTCTATATCAGTGTGTGTATCTTTAACAGAGATAACAAGCATGTTAATCTCTATCCTAACACTTGAACTAGTAGAACAGAAAAAGCTCAACTCGGGGCTCAGTGGTAAAGTGTGCCGCTGGTGAGCATTAGGACTGGGGCTCAATCTGCTGGCGGCTTTGTTGTAGACACTATTTAAAAAACGAGGAGCTCGGTGATGTTAGTGATGTTCAACATCTTCTTTCGTGAGTCAGACTACCTGTTGGAAGTTTTTCGGGTTTTCTCCCACACGATACGCAAAGAAGAGATAGTTCCTGCTGGAAGTCCTCCCGGAAGGCACTGCCCTCCTTTTCAGAGACACGAAGCTAAGTCGCCCTTCTACCTACGGGGGAGCCCTCACAACGGAAACTGTCCCTCCCCTTCCCTCCTTCCCCGAGACCACACGAGTTCATGAACTTGTTCTAGATGTTGCTACTGCAATAGTCAGTTGTAACATTTATTGCAGTAGCTGTTATTAGTTTTTATTTTTTGTAATAATTTTATAAATACAATTTGTGCCCACCTCGTGGCTCAGTAGCAATGTGCGCCGCTGGGTGAGCATTAGGCCCTGAGTTTAATTCACTGGCTGCTTTGTTGTAGAAACTGTTTAAAAAAGGAGGTGACTCATCGGCGTTTAAGATGTTCACCATTTTCACTCTTGATCGGACTATCCTTTTGCAGGAACTCTCCGGGTTTTCTCCCAAACGATACGCAAATGTGGGATAATTGCCCTGCCGGTCTTCCCGGAAGGCTTTCACCTCCTTCAGCTGGCTTCTTGGAGCCAAGTCAGACTTCTAACTTGGGGGTAGAAAGGAGAAGTACTTCTGTTGTGATGGAGTACCAACAGAGTGCTCCCAGCACAACAGAGTACCCCTTTCCCATCCATGAGAAGAAAGACTATGAGCCCCCTTTCATGTCATCATGGTGTGCCTGTCCCGCATTGCCCGGATATTGATAATTAGTCGCAACAACAGAACAGAAATAGGAACTCAGAAATGTAATCAGGAATGTAAAAAAAAAAAATATCTTTTAATGTAAAAAATCATCCCCTTGTCTAAAAATGGGCTCTAAAATTTATTGAATATTATTGCATTGCCATTCACTAAAAATGTGTATGCACATTGTGAATTTAATAGATAATCTATCAGGAAATAGATTTAAAATCGGTTGCCTACTTTTGAATATAATGATGCACATATGAACGAGCTTAAAAAAATAATATATAATAGAAAAGAAACTAAATGAGTAAAATTGATCATATTTATTAGAATAATACTGTAAGTTTTTCTAAATAAAATTTCAATCGATGGTTTCAAATATCTTCAAAAAAATTTTCGCCGAAAAATCAATAATTTCATTTAGAAATTCTCATTAAAATATTTTTCTTATATGAAAATATTATTTTAAATTCAGATTTTGTCTATGTGAGAATTAATGATACTGATAACTTATTTCTTAATATTAGAAGTGTATATTTAGAAGTGTATTTTTTAATTATAAAAATTTCAGAAATCTCATAAAATATTTTATTACTTTGCTTTTGATATTTTACATTTAATATTATTAATGAACTCATCTAAAAGAACAGGGTTTTTTTTATTTTGTGATATGTATACAATGCCTGATCCACAAGCATTAATGACATTAACATATTAATTCAAATTTAAATTTTTCATATGTGAAAATTTAACAATCTTTAATTAATTAGATCTTAATAATTAATCTTTTAATTAATTAACAATTTTTAATTAATTATTGGTACTAATAACTTATTTTTTAATTAATCAATCGTTACTTCAGAAATGTATTTTAATCTTAAAAATTTGAGAAGTATCTGAAATATTTTTGATCACTTACGTTTTTTAATGTTTTTTTAATAAGTACAATCATCTCATAAAATTAAAGAATGGATTTTTTTCTATGTTTTGACCAAAAATATTAATAATAATATATTAATTATATAAAAATATTATTTCAAATTCAGATTTTGCCTATGTGATAATTATTGGTACTGATAATTTATTTTTTAATTAATCAATTGATAATTCAGAGGTGCGTTTTATTTTTAAAAAATTTAATACGTCTGTAAATATTTGATCACTTACGGTTTAATAAGCCTTAATTATCACATAAATTTAATAAACTCATAAAAAAATTGTTTTTTTGTATTTGCGATATATACAATACATGTTAAAAAATATATTGATGCATTAACAATAATTAAATAATGATTAAATTATGCATAATAAAAAATGTTGCATTAATAATTGTATAAAAGTACATTAATCAAATAATGATGCATTAATGATATAAAATATTATTTCAAATTCAGATTTTTGTCTCATGTGATAATCATTGGTACTGATAAAATTTTTAATTAATTAATCATTACTGTATTTTTTTAGAAATGTATTTTTTAAAATTCAAAAAATTTTATACGTCCCTAAAATATTTGATCACTTACTTTTTAATAAGCATTAATTATCAAATAAAATAATAATCATGCATTGTATATATATATATATATATATATAATGCATGATTATCATTTAGAATTAATAGGAATAAACAAATGTTAGTTCCAATGTAATCTATTTATTTTCATTGTATTGGAACAATAAATATATCAGGAATTTGTCAATAGTATGAGAAAACATAAGTAACATTCAAAGACAAAAGAACAATGTTTAACCTCAATTCTTCGCATTTATTGTTTTTTGCATACTTTAAACTGGATTAGCACCGAAATATTCAACCCATCAAAAACATCTTCACAGCTCACAACTTCATGCCGATTGGTTAAATAGTTTTTTTCTTAGGGCCAGTTAACTCGTTTCTCTAATAATCCAGTTTTTTATTTATTATATAAATTTACTAAGTAGATTAATATAGAAATGTTTGCATTGGGCCTTCCACTCAAATGGATAGATTGAATAAAATACTCTATATCCACATGTTCAATATTAAAGCAGCCAATACTACCCAAGCAACTGCTCTTTTGCTGTCATATAATTCAGATTACAAAATTGTATAAATGATATATGACTCATATGCAACTAATGTCCTTTGAAGATTCAATGTTTCTTTGTTTAGACTGTTTACTCCAAGCAAGATGATCTTCATATACAATTGCAGGTTTATTTCAAATCTGAAAAACGGCTTTTCTTTTTATTCCAACAGTGCTTTTTTCTTTCTGCATGTAATTTTTAATGAAGACATCGTATTTCCAGGTGGTGCCAGATGCAAACTGGCCAGAACCAGAACTGGTTAGTTTTTGATACTGATGTTGTGACCTAAACGTCTCTCACCTGCAAGAAAACATATAATATTTTAATCTAGACATAATAAACGAAGTATAAAAACTATTTATAATTTATTTTTATGCAAAATTATGAATTAAATTAATCAACAATAGTATATTTTTTTTAAATTAAAACATTATAAAAATCTTTTAGTTTCTTACTAAAAATAGTCGTAGGCAAAAAGTGGGATACTCCATTTATATTAATCATTAAAATAATTCCTAAATTCTTAAATGATAGTAGTAGATATACAATATCAGGGTGAGGAAGATCTATATTTGGATCTATCAGAGAGGTTGAGGTTGGTTTGTCAGCTCTATGGACATTTGCTGTACACTCTGGAGCTAATTAGACCGAGATCTACAGTTTAGCGTGGATTCCGAAACCACTAACAAGCATTCATGCCGCCTAGAGCATGCGGAACTAACGGCCAGGGCTCTAGCCAGGGTGGCCATCAGGCAGCTGATGTTCAAGAAGAGGAGTTACAATTGGGGAAATTACCAAAGGTCAGGGGGAAAGGATATCATAAGTTATATAAAGTCAAAGAAAATTCAATGCCAGGACACAAAGAGAGCATGGCCGACACTTGAGAGGCACACAGGCTCTAGGAGTTTTCAAGGGTAAGGATAAAAGGGATGGCTGAAAACGAACCTAAAGATCTCAAATTGGAAAACCAAATCTCGAGACAGACGACTTTGAAGTCGTATTGTTAAAGAGGTCCAACATAGACTTTTTACTGCCAGGGAATTAGTTATTTAGATACGTAATATAATCCAAATAAAGTACAACATTATAAATTTGAAATACAAAAGTCATAATTATGTTATATATTTTTTAACCAATGATGTAAATTAGGGGCCTGAGGGCAGTCTTCGGTGCTTAGTGGCATAAATTTCGAGTTCCAACCACGACGTTTCCATAGATGTTTGTAGTAGTTTGAAATTCACTTTAAACCGTACGTCCTGGTACGTACCGTACCGTAAACCGTACGTCCTACTGCTACACCACATCATTGTTCCTAGAGCTGAGTTACCACTTTACAGGCTTGGAATGACGTAGGTAATACGTCTGACTTGGCTTTGTAGGACGCTCTACAGTCATAAGAGACAGGGAAGCGGAAAAGAAAGTGGATTCAGAACCACCACAAACATACCTGGCATCTCCCGGGACTCCAACCCGAAGTCTGTGACACCGAGCCCCTGAACTTGCTAGACACTCGGCCATTCAGCCCTCCGGACTAATATGACTGTATAGCGTTCAGCGTATGGTTGACAACCCTACTCCATAAAAAATAAAAATAAAACATTTTCTGTCTCGAAATCTGCCAGTAGGCAGACGGCCTACCATAGGGCTGTTGCACCATTGACTGGAAATTAGGAAACCTTTTTTTTATTTCTGGGTGTAGGAGAGTGCAAAGCTGTCCAGATGTTAAAAAATTGGGATAATGACACGTGTATGCAAGAGCAGTAGCCTTCCCCTTTCCATGATCACTATATGGTGTTCCTTGGGTAAAGCTGTATTTGCTACGTATCTGCCATTCTAGTGATAAGCATGAAATTCCAAACCAGTGTAAAAATTGACGCTGGATTGGTTTTTGTTTGGTAGATCGGTGCAAACTGAGATGAAAATGCATGTTAAAAATTGCTGGAGGGTGTCCTGCAAATTGATGCAAAAAGACTTTGCGAAAATTTATAAATACTAGATAGGTTAGCGTCCTTGAACTATCCAAATCTCGAAACGATATCTCGTGTGTCGTTTGAAACACATTTTATAAGTGGTAAAAAGAAAAAAAGTAACGGATAATTACTTCTGCGGTTTAAAAAAATGCAAAAGCTCTGCAATTTTCAGGGTTTTTTTAAGTCTGAACGTTTGTCGCCATTATCAAAACCATTTGTGAAGCAGTTGCACAAAGCTAAAGAAA
>BPLR01001377.1:0-55983 GCA_021605095.1 Caerostris extrusa
TATGTAATAATATCAAAAATAATTAATAAGTTCTTTTAAATCATTTATATTTTGGGAAACTAATGAATTTCTTTCAATATAGCACTAAAAAAAAAGCTGTTAGAGATTCTAATTTAAATACCAGGAGCATTATTTTTAACAGGTTCGTAGAATTATTAATCTTTACTGATGATATTTATATCCCTGATAGAACAAAACAAGCGATTTGCTAATGCTTTTATCACACTTGAAACTTCTGCAAGAAAAATTGTCTCACCATTAATCCAAGAGCAAAAAACAAAATTTTTGGTAGAAATACACAGAAAGTATGATCTTATCTATGATTGAGTTCAACAATTTTAATACTTGAATTATCACTAATATTGAAAATGACATAAAACTTGAATTAAATATAAAGATACGTATTTACAGCAAATAAATGTGCTTATGGGATAAGAAACCAATTCAAATACAAACTTATTAATGTTAAAACAAAAATTAACTTATACAAGACCTTAATCAGACCAATCGTTTTTAATGGCAGAAAGTGCTGGCCATTAAATAAATATGAAAAAAGATGCGTTAATTTTTGAAGAAAAAAACTTCGAAAGATTTTTGGGGCTATTAGGCAAAACTGTCTCTACAGAATGAAGGAATTTTTACAACAAACTGAACAAACCTGATATTAAAAAAGTTATAAAAACAAGACGTATCAGATGGCTGGGACACATTTTCAGATATAACGACTCAAATCCAACAAAAAAACATTACTTTTTTCAACAATTGAAGGCATCTGAAGAAGAAGAAGCCTTCCCACCCTGATGGGTTGATTCAGTCGAAAAGAGATCTAGAAAGGCTCTGGGAGTCAACAGATGGGGATCTATTGCCCCGGACAGAGTCAGATGTTGAAACTCATGGAGACTGCCTTGGCCTGTAATAGGCTGCAGTGCTGACGAAGAAAAATGAATTTCTGAGTTGGATCCTATTTAGCCAAATTTTCTGATTTACAAATTGTAATATGGTGTTTGTAAATGTTTCAAAAAACGGCAATTTTATCATTATTGATTTTTTTCATATTATACATTAATTGCTGCATGATTAGCAGTTTGTCTCGTTTGACAAAATTCGGTTTGAGTTTTTTTCAGAAGAAAAAAATAAGAAGCTGACGAATTACACTGTGACAAAGTCATGGGATACCTCTTAATATCGTGTCGGCCCTGCTTTCGGCCCGGCGAAGTGCAGCAACTCGACGTGGCATGGACTCAACAAGCCGTTGGAAGTCTTCTGCAGGAATATTGAGCCATGCTGTCTCCGATAGACGTCCATAATTGTGAAAGCGTTGATGGTGCAGGATTTTGGGCACGAACAGACCTCTCGATGATGTCCATAAATGCTCGATGGAATTCATGTCCGGGCGATCTAGGTGGCCAGGTCATTCGTTGGAATTGTCCAGAATGTTCTTCAAACCCATCGCGAACAGTTGTGTGGCCCGGTGACATTTCGCATTGTCATCCATAAAAATCCCATCGTTGTTTGGTACATGAAGTCCATGAATGCCCTGCAAGTGATTTCAAAGTAGTTGGACATAAGCATTTCCAGTCAATATTCGGTCAGTCACCAGAGGACCAAGTCCATGCCATGAAAAACAGCCCACACCATTACGGAGCCACCACCAGCTTGAACAGTGCCTTGCTGACAGTTTGGGTCCATGGCTTCGTGGGGTCTGCGCCTCACTCGAACATTTTCCATCAGCTCTTACCAACTGAAATCGTGACTCATCGGACCAGGCCACGGTTTTCCATTCATCTAGGGACCAACCGATATGCTCACGTGCCCACGAGAGTCGCTGCAAGCGATGTCGTTCTGTCAGTAAAGGCACTCGAGTCGGTCTTCTGATGGAATAGCCCAAGAAAGCCAAATTTCTCCGCACAGTTCTAACAGACAAGTCCCTTGTACGTCCCACATTGATTTCTGCGGTTATTTGACGCAGTGTTGCTTGTCTGTTAGAATTTTACGACTCTTTGCAGACGTCGCCGGTCTCGGTCGTTAAGTGCAGGCGGTCGACCACTGCGCTGTCCATGGTGGGATGTTATGCCTGAAATTTCATACTCTCGGCACACTCTTGACACAGTGGATCTGCAGAATGTTGAATTCCCTTAACGATTTCCGAAATGGCATGACCCATGCGTCTAGCTCCAACTAACATTCCGCGTCCAAAGTCTGTTAATTCCCGTCGTGCGATTATCATCACGTCAAAACCTCTTCACATGAATAACTTGAACAGAAATGAAAGTTCTGCGAAAGCACCGCGCATTTATACCTGTTCTACGCGATGCTACTGCCATCTGAAAATTTGCATATTGCTATCCCATGACTTTTGTCACTTCAGTGTAATTCTTTGACTATTACGTAATATTATCAGTATCAAATAGTAAGTTCTTAAATCATTTTATATTTTAGGAAACTAATAAATTTCTGAATTGAAAGTCCTATTTTAGTCAAATAGGTGTTGATTTACAAATTGTGATATGATGCTTGTAAATGTTTCAAGAAAAATATGACAACTTTGTTTATCATTATGGATTTTCATCTTACATATTTATTACGGCTCGATTAACAATTTGTCTCGTTTGACGGGTTTCGATATGAGTTACTTAAACGAAAAACTCAAGACGCTAACAAAATCATTCTGGACTATTATGTAACAAATCATAAGTTCTTTTAAAATATTGATATTTTGAAAACTAATGAATTTCTAGTTTGGATCCTATTTCAGCCAAATCAGCGATGATTTGCAAATTGGGATATATTGTTTGTAAAAGTTTCAGAATAATATAGCAACTTTTGTTTATCATTACGGATTTTCATATCACACATTTATTGCGACTCGATTAACAGTTCGCTTGTCTGATTCGAGTTTGCAGTTTCAAAGTCCTCATATTTTTACGTCGCCAAAAAGCGGCATAAACTAAGATTACATCGAAATTTTTTAATAAAATGAATTGTGCACATTAAATTGTAAATGGCTAAATTCAATATTCCATCGAGAAATGTAATAAAAATTAAATCATATGCATGACAGATTATAAACGCAATTTTCGTTGCCAAATAAGAGACATAAAAATTAGATTTTGTGTGTAGCTTAAATACATGATTTGCTTGTAGCTTAATAAGATCTCAATAAAATAAAAATTATAAGTCGATTTCAGAACTTAAACAAAATTAGATTTAAGAAAAGCAGTTTATTGAAGACAACGAGATTAATATTCAACTAAAAGTTCTAATACTATTTATTTGAAACTCAAAATTCAGCGGTCGAACAACTAAACTCACATAACACACTAGAGCGGAATTGAAATGAAGTTCGAGGAAAGAAAAAGTTGAGCACTGAATATAGTTTGCAAAAGTATTTCATTTATTCAATTGACTTATCAGCATTTCCGTTTCATTTATGAGGACTTGAGATGAATAAATATTTGCTGGAACTCGGAAAGAGATTGAGATTCAATACGAAGTTAATGACATTAATAAGTTATTTTCTATGAATGAGGCAAAAAAGAATTTTTCAAAATTTCCGTTGACTAAACTCGAGATGTATTTTTAGCTCTTATTTTGTACCATTCAAGGCTCGCTTTATTACTTGGATTAATTTTAGTAGTAGCCAAGCGGAAAATTGGCTTTAAATTTTGTCAAAATTGCGATTTCTAATTTTTGATTTGTTAATACTTTGTAACTGAAAAGATTTGCTTTAATTTCACTGTATGTTGAAACAAACAGGCTTATACATTTTAATAAGTTCTCCAGAAATCATTTATAATTCTTTTTCCTTCAAAATGATAGAAATTTTCTAAATTGCATTACTAAATTACTTCATTACATTTATGTCTCAGAAACTTGTAGTTTTTTAATCAATGATTCTATTAATGGTTATACGTTTTGTATATCATATTTTATTTTTATGCACAAATGAATATTTTAAAAATTACTTGATACGACTTAATAGAAAGTTGTTTTAGGGCAAATTAAATAAAGTTGTATAATTATATGCTGACACAAACAGTCTTGCGTCTTTTAATTAGTTCTCTAGAAGCAATATATAATTTACCCCCTTACAAACCCTCTTTAAAAATAGCAAACTTTGTAAAAACGAAATCGAAATTAATAATTCTAATTTCTCAATAGAAATAGTTGAGCCCTGGTTTATGTATCCCAAATCTCAATGCTACAAGTATCCTCACTATCAGCCTGAGAAACATATCGGGCTTTTACTAAATAAGATACATAATACATACTATGATAATAAACAATATTTGCAACAGGACAAGGTCATTTTCCAATCGATTATAAAAGATTAAAATCAAACGAACATAATTTTTGTACTTGCAGTTAATTTTTTTTTCTTTCTAATGCAGCTGGCAAACACAGACAGCTTGGTCTTTTGGATGCCTTAAGGCAAATGCTGCACAGACGTTACTCACTTTGCATTACCCAGAGGGCGCGTGTAACTTGAAGATAAGCCACGGACGAGGAGTAACAATGCCCCCGCAACGCTCTACGATCCTATTAGACCGGGAACTACTTTTTAAAGTGGATTCCGAACCACTACGAACATCATGGCCCCTCCGGGACTCGAACCCGAAACCTGGGGTACCGAGCGCCAGAGAGCTAGCCACTCGGCCATTCAGGCCACTTGCAGTTAATTGCACTGCACAAAACCATTTAATGAAAACCTAAACAAATGGTTTCTGATAAAAATCGAAATTAATGTTAGGAAAATACTTGAGGAAAATATAAATAAATGGTATCAAAATACTCTGATGAGAATGTAAATTTAATCAGAATGTAAATAAATGGTATCGAAATACTTTTAATGAGAATGTAAATAAATAGTATCGAAATACTTGAGAATGTAAATAAATGGTATGAGAATGTAAATAAATGGTATATCGAAATAAATGGTATCGAAATACTTTTAATGAGAATGTAAATAAATGGTATCGAAATATTTCTAATAAAATTTCTAAATAAAATCGAAATACTTTTAATTCAAAGCAAATGGTGCCAAAATATATTCTGATGTAAATCTAAGCAAGTGGTATAAAAATAAAAATTTTCAGTAACACCATGTTCAAAATCAAGGTCAAGAATAGAAAAGAATTCATCAAGAACAAATTTCAGCTACTGAACTTCACGTTATTATGCATCAAATCCTATATAAAAATATTATTGCTTAATTTAAATGAATTGTAAATAATAATTAGTTACGTAAGTAACTTGGAACTTATTCCTAAAATATTCTTCCTACACAAAACTATTCAATATTTAATGTTTTATTTGTCCATTATTTTTATTCCCAATACTGCCTTAATAATGTTTTTCATAGTGTAATGTGCATATTTTAATTGTGAAATTTGTAATTTTATATCCTAAACCTTTACCTACACCTACGTAAACTGAAAAAGACCATTAAACTCTAAAAATGTGGGCGTAATGCAATGTTAAAGCTGAAGCTATCAAAGGTTACGTATTATTAGGGAGTAATAATCTACTATGGAGTCATTTTATTATTTATTAGCTTAGTTACGTAAACTAATGGCATCTACTAATATTTCATTTTTAATAAGATTCTGCATTATACATATAACCCAACATGGTGGATTGGATGTTTTGTCTAATTGGATTTTATATCAAGTTTCTTATATGATGTAATGTTAAACAAAATGCTCTATTCATATTTGATTTCTATTTAATTCTTAGTTTTGGTATAAATTGGATTAACTAAACATTTTAAAAAATGCAAATATTTTATATTTTTTGTAATATTTATTTATCTTTGCTATGTTAGAATCTTTAAAGTCTTTCGAGAAAAAAAAAAAAAAACTTAAAAATAAATCAATTTATCATGAAAGATTGATAAGATCACAGAACCTGAGCTGTTTTCTGAAGGCTAGTGGTCTGTGTTGTTAACTAAGGAACGCGGCTAAGGTTTTTCTATTAATTTGATGATAAATATTTTGATAAGGATTAACAGCTATTTTATAGAATTCACAATTTCATCATAGATATCACAATTTTTAAAAGCGTTTTCAAGTATTTCACTATATCATCAGGAAATTCATTATATTAAGATTTAAAGCATTCCGTTACATTTTCATGGAAATCAATATATTGTAGTTTGAGTTCCATTACATTATATAATTAACTACATTATTATATAATTCAGTATATTAGTCAATATATTCATTCAGTATTACATCATGTATTCAGTATATATATATATATATTCAGTATTTTATTGCGGATAGATATATTCAGTGCATTATTCTGTATATTATGTGTATTCATTATATTAATTCAGTGATTGAGTATATTATTATTACTGTCAATATATTTTTAATTATTGAATAATATTATTACATCCAGTATATTATTGTGTATATATGTTTTCAATGTATTATTCAGTATATTATGTATATTCAGTATTGTAATGTGCAGGTTGGGCAAACAGATTGTACAGGCACAGGTTGGGTGAGATACTTGAGGTACATGTTAAATTCCCAATTTTATTTTCACATGCACAAACATGACATAAAATATTTAGCACATTTAAAGGCATATAATTATAGATTAGTGGAGTAATTGCATTTCTAAGCCAAAAACCCAAAACGCAGCTACGCGCAGGATACGTAAATATACTTCCTCTCCAGGTGAGAGTCTGTAAGCCAATTAATGGGCCGGGTTGAGCTAAATATATTTTATCTCTGGATGAGATAATAAGTTAATGAGATTATAAACTAAATGTTTCTCAGCGGTAACTCAGGTTTCTATGTACTTCCTTTCATGTAAGAGTCTCGAGGCCAACTGGTCATATTTCCTGAGGCCACAGGACACACACATATATTATTAGTGTTAGTACGTAAACTAATGGCCTCAGGTAACTCAGGTTTCTATGTACTTCCTTTCATGTAAGAGTCTCGCGGCCAACTGGTCATATCTACTGAGGCCACAGGACACACACACATATATTATTAGTGTTAGTACGTAAACTAATGGCATCTACTAATATTTCATTGATGGTAAGATTTAGCATTATACGTACCCAACATAGTGAATTGGATGTTTTGTCAAAATATTATTGTTACTATGTTCAATATATTAATATCATATAAATTTCAAATTTCAGTAAAATTGATGATCAAATTAAAAAACAGTATTTATACAAAATACAAACAATATTTATGTGAAATTATTGATTGCTTTACTTTATTGTATTTCGATATCAATGATTAGTGATAGTTTAAAGTTTGCATAATAATTACCTCTTTTCTCGTAATTTTGTGAAACAACCCTTTTTCACGCTACCATTTTGTTCTTTTTTTGGAAGAAGAAAAAAGGAAAAAAAGTAGAAATTTATGTTGTTATTTGTGTCTTTCCAGATCACGAATTCCTATTCCGCGATGCTGATGGCGCCGCCACCATATATAACGCCGAAACATTGCGGAAAACAGTTGTTATGCCAAATACCACCTTCGTAAGTACCTTCTTAAAAATGCCATTGCTTCCTTTATTTCCTCCGGATACGTTTTTTGCTTTTTTTTTTTTTTTTTTTTTTTTTCTTAGAATCCTGCAACTTTTATCTTTGCCGGATGATCTGTTTTGTTCCTAAAAAGTTTCAGACGTCTCTTATTACTTTTTTTTTTTTTTTTTTGCTATGAGTATATATTTCTCGATGCTCATTTTTCCTACTTAAATGTAGAGGAAAAGTATTTGGTGTCTATATTTATTTTTTTTCTTCCCTTCAATAAAATGTATCAAAATACTCGTATCTATCCGGTGAGAAAATAAATGCAGTTTTAAAAAACTTAAATTTTGTTTTGGGTAGCTGTAAACCGAACTGTTAAAAACTTCTCAAGGCACTTTTGATAAACTTTTGTAAATTACATGCTTATGAAAGTATTTGAGCGATAAAGAAAGATTTCGTTTTGAGATATTTACTTGTCATTTTATATTGTCATGTGAAAGATTGCTGCGCATTGTTATGGTGCATATTCTTATCGAAAATCATACATTTTTAATAGACAGATTTCTCTAGTTTTCAAATATTTGTACAAAATCAGCCAATACTTTGTTGTTAATATATCTTGATGTGCATGGATCTGATTGCTTAATTACATATTTAATATTTCTACCAAATAAATATAAGCTTAACATTTGTAGGCCCTAAAATAAATACTTTATTTTTGACTGTTTGTTTTTGTAGTTGTTATCATGATTAAAAATAATACTATTCTGAAAATTGTCAAAACCACAAAAATTCATTCATGACAAACATTTAAAGTTTTGTACGTGTTTTATGAATTTAATTCCATACAAAATTATAATTTACACTCATGTCCATAAATTAAGGATAATTCAGAATCACACAGAAATTGAACTCTGAAAATAAAAATTTCACCTGTAGAATTATCACACACATCTTGAAGAAGAATATCCAAATTACAGGAAACCACCAGATGGCGCGCATAGTACGTCACATTGACGAGAGTGTAAGAGAGGGGTATATAAATAATGGTGGCAAAGAAGTAAAATTGTTCACAAGCGCTTTAAAAGCCTTTCAGTGTAATAATCGCATAGTTATGGCACAAAGGAAGCATTTGGATGATTTTTAGGTGGTAGAATTATCGGACGACTGGAATGTGGACGTACTCAGCTGGAAGTATCCGAGGAACTTGGAATCGCCCAGAGTGTCATCTCCAGGCTTTTGGGCAACGATTCCAAGCTGATGGTAATGTGAGTAGATGTTACAGCGCAGGTCGCCCCCGCGTTACAACGCCGAATGAGGACCGGTATTTAGCAGTTACTGCCAAAAGAAACAGACGGAACACAGCATCAGACCTGTCTCGTCAGCTCTCTTCAGCTACCGGTACGACAGTTTCAAGGCAGACCGTGTACAGACGCTTAGGGCACATTGGTCTATATGCTCGTAGGCCTCTCAGATGTGTTCCACTTACCGCAACTCACTGTCGCCTGCGATTAACCTGGAGTAGAGAGCATGCATTGTGGACACCGCAACAGTGGTCGGGTGTGATGTTTTCCGACGAGTCCAGGTTTAGTTTGCAATCTGATTCTCGCCGGACTTTCATATGGAGAGCGCCAGGTACCCGTTACCACCAAGAGAACACATTGAAAGACACCGTTACGGTAGTGCAGGATGGCTCGTTTGGGGGAGGAATTATTCTTGGTTCCAGAACTGACCTGCATGTTCAGAGTGTAACGATGACAGGCCACATCTATCGGGATGTCATTCTGGAACAACATGTACGTTTGTTTCGAGGCGCCATGGGTGCTGAATTTCTATTTATGGATGACAACGCCCGTCCTCACCGTGCAAACATTGTAGACGAATGCCTTCAATTGGAGGATATCACCCGTATGGATTGGCCAGCATACTCACCGGACTTGAATCCAATAGAGCATGTGTGGGGATATGCTTGGCCGACGAATTGCAGCCCGTCAACCCCCTCCCACCTGTCAACCGGAACTTCGGAGGGCATTGCTTGATGAGTGGTGTAATATTCCCCAAGATCAGATTGATAATTTGATACTCAGCATGCCTAGGAGTTGTAATGCCTGTATTGCATCGTCCGGGAGACATACTCCATATTAACCATCATACTAACCATGTTATACTGTTTTTTGTAAATAGGTTCTTTTTTGAAATTTGCTCCAGGAGTAAAAATCGCAATTTTTATTAATTATGTCAAACATATAGCATCTTTTTTTGCTCTTTACCTTTTGTTTAATAAATAGACTTTACAAATAAGTCAAATTTGTTTTGTTCCTGTCTCTTTCTTTGCCTGAACTTCATTATGCTTAATTTATGGACATGAGTGTAGATAATCATGACAAAAATTATCAATAGAATTTAAAGTTTTTAAACAAGTAAAAAAATTCAAGTGCTTTCTGTAAAAACTTTTGTAAAATATTACTATTAGTTAATACAAGATTACTTGAAACCTAACAAAAATAAATATTTTTTTTCTTCTTCATTGGCGCTACATCCCCGTGATGGGGCAACGCATTCTACCGGTAGGCAGATTTCAAAATAGGAGATGCTTCCTTTTTTGGGGTAGCATTGCCAGCCCTACTCCCAACGCTCTACAGTCATATTAGACATGGACCTACGGTATAAAATGAATTCCAAACATTGCAAATTCCTCACTCCCTACTACGCCGCTCCCCAAATTATTTAAAAATTTAAACCAATGACCCTTTTTCATCAAATCTTAAAAAAGAGACTTTTAAGACGTAGAGTATCTCAAAAATATTGGGACACAATGCAATTCTACAAGATTTAATATTAGCATATGTTTGATTTATACAAATGAAACAAATTGAATTTTCCTTTGATACATGAAATTCATTGGTAATTCAACTATAATATTTTTGTAATAGAGTTAAAGTTAAAAATTAAATCAAGAGAAATTAAATAAAAAATCTGGTCAGTATAATATTGTGACACTACTTTGAAAATTAAAGACAATCATAATACAGAGAAGCTAATATTGTGTTTGCAACCATTACTTTTATGACCTCTTGCAATCGATTTAGTATAAATTGTATAAAATTTTGGCACATTCTTTATTAAGACTCTTAATTTCTCACATAAATTTAAGATTGGGAATGCATTTTCTACACTTCAGATAAATAAAATGATATTTAGATTGATAAAGCAAATCGCCATTGATGTGGCACTCAACGCGATTAAAATCTGCAACATCACTTTCATTTTCGCTAAAAAATTTCAAAGATACCTGGATCTTATTTGTGCTTTTATCAATAAATTCTAAAGTTGGTCACATTAAGTTTGTCATGCAATACAAATCATCTACTATTACTAGTAGTCCTAAAATTTTGTTTTTATACTGATGAGCGCCAGTAAACACGAACATAATTCTTGCAGGGCTCTTCATTGACAGATGATTTGGCTATTAAGTCTTTCTCTCACTGGATAAAATTTAAGATTAGGAATGCATATTTCTACACTGAATGCTCTGTTTTAGATCTGAGCTAATCGCCATTGATAATTGGCACTCAACGCGATTAAATCTGCAATCCTGGGTCGTGAATTTTGGCTCATTCTGTTTCCTGGAACCTCCTCTTGAAAGGAACTCAATTTTGGCTTTTTACTACGAAGTGAAATTTTCAGTTAATTAGTATTAATATCTGAAGTCTTAAAAAAGGATTTTAAATACATCAGATAAATAAAATAGACATTAAAATTTCGATTGATAAAAGGCAAATAAAACATTATAAATATCAGCAAAACTCAAAAACTTTGATCAATTTTAACCTGGTCCACCTACCTTCTTTTTTGGTTTATTCTCCATATCCAAGATATATAACAGTTTTATAACAGTTTTATCCGATAAATCAAGTTGCTTTTTCACAAAATTTAATCGATGTCAACTCCTCGCACTAGCAGTATATGAATCTCAAAGCTGTACAAAATGGAATTCTACTTCCCTTCAAACCAGTTGTCTTTTCTAAGTCCCACACGATAAGCACACTGACTGAAATTGCATTTCCAAAACTTGCGTTCACCAAAATAAAGTTTCATGTCATGGGAATTGGGACATTTTCGTTGTTTTGGTAAAAATATTTCGCTCTTGAAAAAGTAAATTTGCATCTTGTTCTGTTTCTGACAAATCCCAAATACGCATTTTCGTAGCACTACAAAGGGCGTCAAAACTCAGCAAATCTGCAGCTCTTAGTTGGCACCACTTAAAAACCGCCAAATCTGTAGCTGTTGAGATTGGCGACACTTAAAACCGCCAAGTCTGTCGCCAAGGTATCGTTAATACGTAAGTACCGAAGCCTCTTTGGTTTCACCATTGTTGTAGTTAGCATGCATTGTTGTGGGATATAAGGTTTAAATTTAATGTTAAAATATAGTGGTAGCTAATTTAATATTATTGACATGGGCGATATATATTTTTATTTTCTCATTTGAAAAGTATTCCAATACATTTTTGGGAAATATCACAAGAAACTGGGATATTAAAATGGTAGAGATTTTCTTTTATATTTGACACTCGAATGCCACAGGTTTCTTGTTCGAGTTCCATCAGTGCCATGAATGTTTGTAATGGTACGGAATCCTCTTTAAACCGAAGTCCCAGTCTCATATGACCGCAGAGAGTTGGACATAATGCTGCCAATCATTACACCGTAAAAGAAAACATTTGCTGTCTAGAAATCAGCCAGTAGCAGATGGCCTTGCCCCCTCCATAAGGCTGTTGTGCTAATGAAGAAGAAGATTTTCTTTTATATTTTGTTCATTAAATGTTAAAGAATGTAATTATTTTTTCATTTCTACGTGATTAGTTTGCATTTTAGTTAGCTTAGTATATATGCTAACTTTCCAAATATTTTTTCCAGTGGTTCTGTCTTAAAAATGAAAGGTTATGACCATTCTTATAATAGTTCATATTTTCTCGAAATATGTGTGTAGAACCAGATTCTTATCCTGGCTTAACTTTGTTTGCTCCAAATTTGACAAACTTACAACCACAAAGGTTATTAATAATTTTAAAAGGAATTACTTTTGATACCATTTTTAATTGGTAAATAGGTGACAGATATTTTTGGAATTGTGCACAAATTATAGTCATCATTCACCGGAGCATTTATGTTACATTACATTTATTTAGCATTATTATTATTATTAACCCATGGTTAGCACCTTAGCTCATTATTATTACTACACATTCCATTTAGCATTATTCCATTTTACACTACTCCATTTACATTTATTTAGCATTATTGAGTTGTCCCTGATACATTTACAGTTTGGGAATGATGGGGTGAAATTGAATGGAAACACGATGGTGGCGGAAAAATTTTTGCAAAATTCACTTTTGGTGGTACTAAAGCTGAACAATGAGGAACTTTTTACAAAAAAAGAAGAGAATATCAAAAAATTAAATTTAAAAAAAGAGAGAAAAACATGAAATGCGGAGAATATATAAAATATATAAATGCATAAGATAAATTATTAGAAAAATTTAAAAGCGATATAATACAATAAGCACTACATTGGAGAATATACAAATTAGAGAACTGAAGAAATATTCATCAAAAAATTATACAAATTAGAAAAAGAGTAATAGATAATAAATAATTTGACAATAGAAGCATTTGCTGCAAAATTATGAACAATGGAAATATTAAAGGTAGGAAGGTACAGAAAAGAGATTAAGAAACAATAAGCAAAGTACATAACAAGATAATTGGTATTCACATAAAATTAGGAAGGTGCACATTAAAATTTATAGGAAATAAAATAAAAAATTACTTCAAAAAATTTGTTTACCCTAGATATACGCACATAAGTATATACCACGTAAATTATATATATAAAGCAAATTTCCTTAAATATATACAAAAGCATAAATTACTTTGCAAAACGATAATGTTTTATTATCTTAAATATATGCATAAGCAAAAATTATTTTATAATGCAAATTATTTTAAATAAATACACAATCATAAATTATTTTAGAAAACAAATTGCCTAAATATTCAAACATAACGTATACACAAAAGTAGATTATTTTAAAAAGTAATATTATTATATTTAAATATACACTCAAAATATATATACACACACTTAAATTATTGCAAGAAGCAAAATTCTCTTAAGTATACACACAAGATAAGTCAACAGAGCATTTATGTTAGCATCATTTCCTGGGGCATCAATATTAATTAATATTAATTTAACTATTAATTAACTAGTATTTAAGGAATTGCTATAGGACTGACATGTGAAGTGAGGTTAAATCTACGGCTTTTTTTAAACTAAAATAAAATAATACATAATATAAAACTTAAAAATGCAAAAATCATTAAATTTATAAAATAACATAATACACTCATGTCCATAAATTAAGGATAATTCAGAATCACACAGAAATGAACTCTAAAATAAAAATTTCACCTGTAGAATTATCACACACATCTTGAAGAAGAATATGCAAATTACAGGAAACCACCAGATGGCGCGGATAGTACGTCACAATGACGTGAGTGTAAGAGAGGGGTATATAAGGAATGGTGGCAAAGAAGTAAAACAAAAATTGTTCACAAGCGGTTTAAAAGCCTTTCAGTGCAATAACCGCATAGTTATGGCACAAAGGAAGCATTTGGATGATTTTTACGTGGTAGAATTATCGGACGACTGGAATGTGGACGTACCCAGCTGGAAGTATCCGAGGAATCTTGGAATCGTCCAGAGTGTCATCTCCAGGCTTTGGCAATGATTCCAAGATGATGGTAATGTGAGTAGATGATACAGCACAGGTCGCCCCCGAGTTACAACGCCGAATGATTACCGGTATTTAGCAGTTACTACCAAAAGAAACAGACGGAGCACAGCATCAGACCTGTCTCGTCAGCTCTCTTCAGCTACCGGTACGACAGTTTCAAGGCAGACCGTGTACAGACGCTTAGGGCACATTGGTCTATATGCTCGTAGGCCTGTCAGATGTGTTCCACTTACCGCAACTCACTGTCGCCTGCGATTAACCTGGAGTAGAGAGCATGCATTGTGGACACCGCAACAGTGGTCTGGTGTGATGTTTTCTGACGAGTCCAGGTTTAGTTTGCAGTCTGATTCTCGCCGGACTTTCATATGGAGTGGCGCCAGGTACCCGTTACCACCAAGAGAACACCATTGAACTACACCGTTACGGTAGTGCAGCATGGCTCGTTTGGGAGGAATTATTCTTGGTTCCAGAACTGACCTGCATGTTCAGAGTGTAACGATGACAAGCCACATCTATCGGGATGTCATTCTGGAACAACATGTACGTTTGTTTCGGGGCGCCATGGGTGCTGAATTTCTGTTTATGGATGACAACGCCCGTCCTCACCGTGCAAACATTGTAGACGAATGCCTTCAATTGAGGATATCACCCGTATGGATTGGCCAGCATACTCACCGGACTTGAATCCAATAGAGCATGTGTGGGGATATGCTTGACTGACAAATTGCAGCCCGTCAACCAGCTTCCACCTGTCAACCGGAACTTCGGAGGGCATTTCTTGATGAGTGGTGTGATATTCCCCAAGATCAGATTGATAATTTGATACTCAGCATGCCTAGGCGTTGTAAGGCCTGTATTGTATCGTCCGGGAGACATACTTCATATGAACCATCATACTAACCATGTTATACAATTTTTTGTAAGTAGGTTCTTTTTTGAAATTTTCTCAGGGAGTAAATATTTTAAATATGTCAAACATATAGCATCTTTTTACTCTTTACCTTTTGTTTAATAAATAGACTTTACAAATAAGTCAAATTTGTTTTGCTTCTGTCTCTTTCTTTGCCTGAACTTCATTATCCTTAATTTATGGACATGAGTGTAAATAAAAAATAAACTTTAGCAATCCAGTATGATTAAAGATTGATTTGACATAAAAGCGATGTTAATAGATTCTTTATTTTGAATTTCTTAAATAATAATAATAATAGTGATTAATTCTTAATAAATTCTTTCTTTCTAATCCTTAAATAATAATAATAATAGTGATTAATCCTTAATAAATTTTTTTTTTCTAATTCTTAAATAATAATAATAATAATATTAACTAATTCTTAATAAATTATTTATTTCTAATTCTCAAATAATAATATTGACTAATTCTTAGTAAATACTTTATTTCTAATTTTTAAATAATAATAATAGTGACTAATTTTTAATAAATTCTTTATTTATAATTCTTAAATAATAATAATAATGAGTAATTCTTAATAAATTCTTTATTTCTAATTTTTAAATAATAATAATAATAATAGTGACTAATTCTTAAATAATAATAATAGTGACTAATTCTTAATAAATTCTTTATTTAATTCTTCTATGCCACTTTCTAATGGGAGAATCTTCATTTCAATATGTTTCTATTAAGTACAAAAAAATGAAATTTACTAGAAAATTGTAAATTATATTACATGCACATAATACAGAAAATTTATTGTGTCCAAAGGGGGGTATAATAACCATTTTTAACAATTTCAAATACATTTATAAGATTTAGGATAAAATTTCAGATATAATCCATTTTAGTTAAGTTTCCTAGAACTGTTTAGGCAGTTAATTTATTAATGCAAACGTACATTTAAGTTAATTAAATGGAGGCTCTCTCCTGTGGTCAACATTAGAGAGTATAATATTTGTAATAGGATGCTGTTAAAAGGATAGACATTTGCAATCGTGTGAGAGGGTTTCCTAAAGTATTTAGGAAATGAAGCTTGTTAAAAGTGGATATTATGGCATTTCTACGAAAATTCTAGCGAAACTGTCATTAGGCGATTATTAATGGTAATAAGGTCATTAGTTTCTGTTGATATTTTAGATAAATCAATTTAAGTTTAGGATTATGTTTAAATATATTGGTTTCTAATGTCCTAAGAAATTCATTAAATCCTTTTTTTCATTTATTTAATTAATTTTTAATGAGAGTTTTTATGTCTAAAAAGTTAAGAGAGCAGATTTTTAAAGAAAAAAAGTATTTAATTTATATTTGATTATGTTTTATTTTTATATTTTTATGAATTGGTTCTTAATAAATTTTAAAAAATGTAACCAGTTATCCATTCAAAATTTTTGTCACGCCATTTTATGTTATTTTTAGTTCCACATTTAAAAAAAAAAAATAGTGACTTGAGTTGTCTAATGAAAAGTTAATCTTAATTATTTATTTCTAATTCTTTAATAATAATAATAGTGACTAATTCTTAATAAATTCTTTATTTCTAATTCCTAAATAATAATAATAATAATAGTGAAGAATTCTTATTATATTTCTTTATTTCTAATACTTAAATAATAATAATAGTGAATAATTCGTAATAAATTCTTTCTTTCTAATTATTATTTAAGAATTGTCATAATATGATACTAATTGTCACTATTATTATTATTTAATTCTTAAATAATAATAATAGTGACTAATTCTTAATAAATTCTTCATTTAATTCTTCTACGTCACTTTCAAACGACAGAACCCTATTTCTATATGTTTCTATTAACGATTAGTACATAAAATTTAGTTGCAAATTGTAAATTCTATTACATGGGAATAACACAGAAAATTTATTGTGTCCTATGGGGTATAGTAACCATTTTTAACAGTTTCAAATACATTTATAAGATTTAGGATAAAATTTCAGATATAATCCATTTTAGTTAAGTTTCCCAGAGCTGTTCAGGTAATTTATTAATGCAAACGTACATTTAAGTTAATTAAATGGTGGCTCTCTCCTGTGGTCAACATTAGAGAGTATAATATTTGTAATAGGATGCTGTTAAAAGGATAAACATTTGTAATCGTGTGAGAGGGTTTGCTAAAGTATTTAGGAAATGAAGCTTGTTAAAAGTGGATATTATGGCATTTCTACGAAAATTCTAGTGAAACTGTCATTAGGCGATTATTAATGGTAATAAGGTCATTAGTTTCTGTTGATATTTTAGATAAATCAATTTAAATTTAGAATTATGTTTAAATATATTGGTTTCTAATGCTCTAAGAAATTCATTAAATCCTTTTTTTCATTAATTTAATTAATTTTTAATGAGAGTTTTATGTCTAAAAAATTAAGAGACAGATTTTTAAAAAAAAAAAAGTGTTTAATTTATATTTGATTAGGTTTTATTTTTATATTTTAGCGAATTGATTCTTAATAAATTTTAAAATGTAACCAGTTATGCCTTCAAAATTTTTGTCACGCCATTTTGGATTATTTTTAGTTCCACATTTAAAAAAAAATAGTGACATGATTTGTCTAATGAAAAGTTAATCTTAATTATTTATTTCTAATTCTTTAATAATAATAATAGTGAATAATTCTTAATAAATTCTTTATTTCTAATTTCTAAATAATAATAATAATAATAATAGTGAAGAATTCTTATTATATTCTTTATTTGTAATTCTTAAATAAAAATAATAGTGATTAATTCTTAATAAATTTTTTATTTCTAATTTTTTAAAGAATAATAATAATACTGACTAATTCTTAAATAACAATAATAGTGACTAATTCTTAAATAACAATAATAGTGACTAATTCTTAAATAATAATAATAGTGACTAATTCTTAATAAAATCTTTATTTAATTCTTCTAGACTACTTTCAAACGACAAAACAATCATTTCTATAGGTTTCTATTAACGTTTAGTAGATGAAATTTTCTAGAAAATTGTAAATTATATTACATGGGCATAATACAGAAAATGTATTGTGTCCATTGGGGTATAATAACCGTTTTTAACTGTTTCAAATACATTTATAAGATTTAGGATAAAATTTTAGATATAATCCATTTTAGTTAAGTTTCTCAGAACTGTTTAGGTAGTTAATTTATTAATGCAAACGTACATTTAAGTTAATTTAATGAAGGCTCTCTCCTGTGGTCAACATTAGAGAGTACAATATTTGTAATAGGATGCTGTTAAAAGGATAAACATTTGCAATCGTGCGAGAGAGTTTGCTAAAGTATTTAGGAAATGAAGCTTGTTAAAAGTGGATATTATGGCATTTCTACGAAAATTCTACTGAAACTGTCATTAGGCGATTATTAATGGTAATAAGGGCATTAGTTTCTGTTGATATTTTAGATAAATCAATTTAAGTTCAGGATTATGTTTAAATATATTGGTTTCTAATGTCCTAAGAAATTCATTAAATCCTTTTTTCATTTATTTAATTAATTTTTAATGAGAGTTTTATGTCTAAAAAGTTAAGAGACAGATTTTTTAAAAAAAAAAATATTTAATTTATTTTTAATTAGATTTTATATTTTAGCGAATTGTTTCTTAATAAATTTTAAAATGTAGCCTGTTATCCCTTCAAAATTTTTGTCACGCCATCTTAAATTATTTTTAGTTCCCCATTCCCACTGACTTTAGTTGTCTAGCGCTGTTGCTATATTTATAAAATAAATTTATTACATGAAGTAAAATTTTATCGTTTCTGACAGATCGTTTGTTTTTATTGTTGAGAAATGTCGTGAAAAATAGTTTTCCAAACGATTTCATTATTTTTCAAAGTAGAATTTTTATTATATATGATCATCTTTTTCAAAAAAGGTGACTTAAGTTGTCTAATTTACAAATTAAATTTATTACATGAAGTAAAATTTTATCGTTTTTGGCAGACGATATGCCGTTTGTTTTTATACTTAAAAAAATATTATGATAAATAGATATCCAAACGATTTCAAGAAGATTTTTTATTAGTTAGAATTTTTGTTATGAATTTTTATTAATAATTATTATTAAAAATTATTATTAATTGAATGTTTGTTTTATTTTTATTATTTTATTTTTTTTAATTACAAAGAATTTTTATTTATTTTTTTAAAGAAGAATTTTTAGACTACATTTCACTAATACGATGAAAATGTTTTTCTCGACATTTTTCTACTTGTTGCCATTTTAAATAGAATTAATTTTAAGACGAAGTTAAATTAAACGTTTTCTTAACATGATGTTATTATTTTGGATATTAAATTTATTACACAAAGTAAAATTTTATCGTTTCTGACAAACGATAAGTCCTTTGTTTTTATTTTCGAAAAATAATAATAAAAATATTCCAAAAGATTTCATTATTTTTTCAAAAGAATTTTTAATAAAATTATTATTAAATAATTTTTTTATTATTTTGTTTTTAATTATTAAGAATTTTTATTTATTT
This sequence comes from Caerostris extrusa, assembly GCA_021605095.1. Classification (NCBI taxonomy): domain Eukaryota; kingdom Metazoa; phylum Arthropoda; class Arachnida; order Araneae; family Araneidae; genus Caerostris; species Caerostris extrusa. The sequence continues at coordinate 19,751 of BPLR01001377.1, forward strand.
TTTTAAAAAAGAATTTTAAAATATATTTATTTCACTGAAATGTTGAAAACGCTCCTTTTCGAAATTTTTTTCAAATTGTCCCATTTTAAAGAGAAATAATTTTAATACAAAGGTAAATAAAACATTTCCTTAACATGCTGTTATTATATTTACTATTAAATTTATTACACAAAGTAAAATTTTATCGTTTTTTTGACAGACAGAATTTTTTGAATTTTTATTAAGAATTATTATTAATTAGAATTTTTATCATGAATTTTTATTAAGAATTATTATTAATTGAATTTTTATTTTTATTGTTTTATTTTTTAATTATTAAGAATTTTGAATTTATTTTTTTAAAGATTAATTTTAAGACATATTTCAATGATATGTTAACAATGTTTCTTTTCGAGATTATTCCACTTGTTGACATTTTAAATATAATTAATTAAGTTAAATTAAACGTTTTCTTAACAAAGTAGAATTTAAGCTTTAAACATAAACCATTTTCTTTTTCTTGAAGCATAATATGATGTACTTCTATTTATTTCAGAGACAAATGAATGTTCATCAATACAGTATATCACCTGATCGAAAATATATTCTTCTTTCAATAGATTATAAAAAGTAAGTAATCTTTTAAATAAACTTTTGATTTAAAGTGCAAATTTTTCTATTTCGATTTACAAAATATTCCTAATAAATTAATCTTTATTTCAGATGTACAGGCATTCCTTTCTAGCAAAGTACAGAATTTTTAATATAAGCAACGAGTAAGTTTAATTTTTTATATCTTTCTTACTACTGGAGTACTTATACTTACTACTTACATATTCTATTTCGTACACTAAATTCTTATTTAAGCATACGTGTTAACAAATTCTGAAACATTTTAAATAAATCGCGTCATGTGGAAAACAACCTTATAAATCATTTTAAATAATATAAGAATATGTCAAAGTTTAAAAACTTCATTTTCAAATAGTTTACTTCTATTTGTGTTGTAACATAATTTGCTCAAATTTATAGTTTGCTTGAAAAATAATTGTTTTGTTAAAAAATATAAAACTTAGACTAAATAAAGATATATACAAATAAATATTTATAATACGGTATATAATTTATTTGTGCATATATTACAAAGCGTTTTCAAATACATTTAGGTAGATTAAGTTTAAATAGGTACAAATTTGTTGTTTAATTGGCTATATATAGTTAAAAATATTGATAACAATAATGAAAATTATAACTAAAACAGCATCAATAGCCATTTGAATATCCATTTTTCTTCCATTGTGATTATAGAATATTTATATCTATAGATTTTACAGGAATGATTTTTCAGGAAGAAAAATCACTGTAGTATTTTTTTTCATAAGCGCAATGCATTCGACTTTTTGGCCATTTGCATTCTATTTATGTCGATCCCAATTCAGTGAAGTAACAGTAAAAAAAAAAATTACATAAAGTTTAAAAAATAATGTCTATCTCACACATGGTCAGCCAATATTCCAAAAAATAGAGTTAAAAATGTCCATTTAGATAATTTAGTTAAGCAGAAGAGAGGAAAAGGATTAGGAAAATGATCTGTTTAATTTGAACGAATTTTTTTCAATTGATAAAGCTATGATATTGCGTAGAATGTATTTTTTTTGGTAGCTGATAGACTTATTGGCAGATACATCTTTTGATTTTTAATAGCAAATGCAGTGTTAAACAGGATGCACACAGCGGTATACTCATCATATTCTGCCACAATCAAGTAGCTCCAACGTCTGCATCTGAAGAGGTCATACCCTTCACTATAAGCTACTTTGAAGAAATTAAGAGCTACGTATTCATCATAATAGCAGTCTCCGATATAAACATGGAAACTTTCTATTCGGCACTGAGCATAGTGTTTGTAACCAAGCTCTCTTTAACTAGGCCATATACGCTAGGCTGTTCTGGCTTTCGTTTTAATGCAATCATAGAGGATAGGGACCATATAAAAGAAATCGTATGAACAAAAAATACCTTAAAACTTCAAAAGAAGCTATAAAATATACTGACTGCAGCAAATTAAAAAAAAATTTACACAGTTAATAGCGGCCGCATAAAAAATACCTCATACCGCAAAATATCACAATGTAGCACTACCTAGCATGTAATAACATTTATGGTAATGGGATTATATAATATTAAGTCCTCCAGTGTGTTAGCTGAGTACGTTACACTGGACCACAAAGTACATTATCACTGGACCACAAAAGTACGTTACCACCGGATCACAAATTGCATACCACAAAGTACGTGACCACTTTAATTTTAGAATAATTCAGAATAAGTAAGAAACATTGTATATCAACGTATATGCCAATATAAATATCCCCGGAATAGTTTTTGAACATTTTCCTGATCTTCTACAATTAATTTATTACCCAAAAAAGAAAGTTTTATTCGAATTACTGATTAATATTTCATGTTCTTTCGCCATCCGATAATTAAGGAAGATTCTGGAGTAATTCGAACTAATCACAGGCCTTGTACGAAAATTATTATCCTTCGATTTCTGTCAGTAATTTCTTTCTTCTAAACTAGCTCACCATATGTGTTCGCTAACAGTGAAAGTTAGGTTTATTATTACTGATAAAATACATTTTTCCTCAGTCCCCAGTAAATCATGTTACCTGATTGTAACAAAAATGATACATATTTTCTGTAATTTTCATTGTAACTATTGTGACTTAAACATTGTATAATGAAAGCAATGCATTTATCATTAGACAATGTATTTATCATTTCATTCTTCTAAATGAGCTCACTATATTTTTTTTCTTCGCTAAAAGTGAAAGTTAGGTTTATTTTACTGATAAAAAAGACATTTTCCTCAATCCCTAGCAAATGATGTTACCCGATTGTAACAAAATGATACATAATTCTTCTTTAATTTCCATTGTAACCATTGCGGTTAAACATTGTGTAATGAAAACAATGTATTTATCATTAGACACAAATTATCTATTTATGGTGCACCTTTAATTCAACCTATATTTTCATTATTAGACTATATAATAATACATTTGGTACATTTAATTACAAAATTTTAAAATCAACTTTAATGTTCAACATTTTTGCTTAGAATGTTCATTCTTTCATTGTATAAAAGAAAACAATGTATTTATCATTAGACACAAATTATCTATTTATGGTGCACCTTTAATTCAACCGATATTTACATTATTAGACTATATAATAATACATTTGGTCCATTTAATTACAAAATTTTAAAATCAACTTTAATGTTCATTCTTTCATTGTATAATGAAAACAATGTATTTATCATTAGACACAAATTATCTATTTATGGTGCACCTTTAATTCAACCGATATTTACATTATTAGACTACATAATAATACATTTGGTCCATTTAATTACAAAATTTTAAAATCAACTTTAATGTTCAACATTTTTGCTTAGAATGTTCATTCTTTCTTTGTATAAAGAAAACAATGTATTTATCATTAGACACAAATTATCTATTTATGGTGCACCTTTAATTCAACCGATATTTACATTATTAGACTATATAATAATACATTTGGTACATTTAATTACAAAATTTTTAAAATCAACTTTAATGTTCAACATTTTTGCTTAGAATGTTCATTCTTTCATTGTATAAAGAAAAACAATGTATTTATCATTAGACACAAATTATCTATTTATGGTGCACCTTTAATTCAACCGATATTTACATTATTAGACTATATAATAATACATTTGGTCCATTTAATTACAAAATTTTAAAATCAACTTTAATGTTCAACATTTTTTTGCTTAGAATGTTCATTCTTTCATTGTATAAAAGAAAACAATGTATTTATCATTAGACACAAATTATCTATTTATGGTGCACCTTTAATTCAACCGATATTTACATTATTAGACTATATAATAATACATTTGGTCCATTTAATTACAAAATTTTAAAATCAAGCTTTAATGTTCAACATTTTTTGCTTAGAATGTTCATTCTTTCTTTGTATAAAGAAAACAATGTATTTATCATTAGACACAAATTATCTATTTATGGTGCACCTTTAATTCAACCGATATTTACATTATTAGACTATATAATAATACATTTGGTACATTTAATTACAAAATTTTAAAATCAACTTTAATGTTCAACATTTTTTGCTTAGAATGTTCATTTTCTTTCATTGTATAAAGAAAACAATGTATTTATCATTAGACACAAATTATCTATTTATGGTGCACCTTTAATTCAACCGATATTTACATTATTAGACTATATAATAATACATTTGGTCCATTTAATTACAAAATTTTAAAATCAACTTTAATGTTCAACATTTTTTGCTTAGAATGTTCATTCTTTCATTGTATAGAGAAAACAATGTATTTATCATTAGACACAAATTATCTATTTATGGTGCACCTTTAATTCAACCGATATTTACATTATTAGACTATATAATAATACATTTGGTACATTTAATTACAAAATTTTAAAATCAACTTTAATGTTCAACATTTTTTGCTTAGAATGTTCATTCTTTCTTTGTATAAAGAAAACAATGTATTTATCATTAGACACAAATTATCTATTTATGGTGCACCTTTAATTCAACTGATATTTACATTATTAGACTATATAATAATACATTTGGTACATTTAATTACAAAATTTTAAAATCAACTTTAATGTTCAACATTTTTTGCTTAGAATGTTCATTCTTTCATTGTATAAAGAAAACAATGTATTTATCATTAGACACAAATTATCTATTTATGGTGCACCTTTAATTCAACCGATATTTACATTATTAGACTATATAATAATACATTTGGTCCATTTAATTACAAAATTTTAAAATCAACTTTAATGTTCATTCTTTCATTGTATAATGAAAACAATGTATTTATCATTAGACACAAATTATCTATTTATGGTGCACCTTTAATTCAACCGATATTTACATTATTAGACTACATAATAATACATTTGGTCCATTTAATTACAAAATTTTAAAATCAACTTTTAATGTTCAACATTTTTTGCTTAGAATGTTCATTCTTTCTTTGTATAATGAAAACAATGTATTTATCATTAGACACAAAATTATCTATTTATGGTGCACCTTAATTCAACCGATATTTACATTATTAGACTATATAATAATACATTTGGTCCATTTAATTACAAAATTTTAAAATCAACTTTAATGTTCATTCTTTCATTGTATAATGAAAACAATGTATTTATCATTAGACACAAATTATCTATTTATGGTGCACCTTTAATTCAACCGATATTTACATTATTAGACTATATAATAATACATTTGGTACATTTAATTACAAAATTTTAAAATCAACTTTAATGTTCATTCTTTCATTGTATAATGAAAACAATGTATTTATCATTAGACACAAATTATCTATTTATGGTGCACCTTTAATTCAACCGATATTTACATTATTAGACTATATAATAATACATTTGGTACATTTAATTACAAAATTTTAAAATCAACTTTAATGTTCAACATTTTTTGCTTAGAATGTTCATTCTTTCATTGTATAAAGAAAACAATGTATTTATCATTAGACACAAATTATCTATTTATGGTGCACCTTTAATTCAACCGATATTTACATTATTAGACTATATAATAATACATTTGGTCCATTTAATTACAAAATTTTAAAATCAACTTTAAATGTTCATTCTTTCATTGTATAATGAAAACAATGTATTTATCATTAGACACAAATTATCTATTTATGGTGCACCTTTAATTCAACCGATATTTACATTATTAGACTACATAATATACATTTGGTCCATTTAATTACAAAATTTTAAAATCAACTTTAATGTTCAACATTTTTGCTTAGAATGTTCATTCTTTCTTTGTATAATGAAAACAATGTATTTATCATTAGACACAAATTATCTATTTATGGTGCACCTTTAATTCAACCGATATTTACATTATTAGACTATATAATAATACATTTGGTCCATTTAATTACAAAATTTTAAAATCAACTTTAATGTTCAACATTTTTTGCTTAGAATGTTCATTCTTTCATTGTATAATGAAAACAATGTATTTATCATTAGACACAAATTATCTACTTATGGTGCACCTTTAATTCAACCGATATTTACATTATTAGACTACATAATAATACATTTGGTCCATTTAATTACAAAATTTTAAAATCAACTTTAATGTTCAACATTTTTGCTTAAGAATGTTCATTCTTTCTTTGTATAATGAAAACAATGTATTTATCATTAGACACAAATTATCTATTTATGGTGCACCTTTAATTCAACCGATATTTTACATTATTAGACTATATAATAATACATTTGGTCCATTTAATTACAAAATTTTAAAATCGCTTTAATGTTCAACATTTTTTGCTTAGAATGTTCATTCTTTCTTTGTATAATGAAAACAATGTATTTATCATTAGACACAAATTATCTATTTATGGTGCACCTTTAATTCGGCCGATATTTTACATTATTAGACTATATAATAATACATTTGGTCCATTTAATTTACAAAATTTTAAAATCAACTTTAATGTTCAACATTTTTTGCTTAGAATGTTCATTCTTTCATTGTATAATGAAAACAATGTATTTATCATTAGACACAAATTATCTATTTATGGTGCACCTCTAATTCAACCGATATTTTCATTATTAGACTATATAATAATACATTTGGTACATTTAATTACAAAATTTTACAAAAAAAATCAAATTTAATGTTCAACATTTTTTGCTTAGAATGGAATGTGAATTGCTTGCCAAAATTCAGCAACAATTTTCGTGGTAAACATACTCTTCTTAAGAATTATGAGGTCTTCTTATTAATAATAGCATTATGTGATTTGAAATCAAATCCATTCTATGTCGGATTTTGTCAAATGATACTAATAGATGAAACAATTACAATCTTGGTGGAAGTTGATGTTGTTGTGAATAGATGTAATTGTGATTAGATAAATAGATGTTATTGTGAATTAGTTAATACACGTTGTAATAAGCATGTTGCAGTGTACCATTTTAATTAATGTCAAACTATTTATCGTAAAGAAATTAAAATTGTTTTATTTTTATTTTTATGCAAATTTGTTTAGAAATGACATGATTTTTTTCTGCAGGCATGTTGTTCCTCTTCTTCATGATGACTCCAATGCCATGCTGCAATTCGCACAATGGGGACGAGGAGGAAGCCAGTTGGTGAGTTCACTTCATTTCAAACTTCTCCAATGAATTTAATTTTTATAAAATGTTTTATGTATAATGCCACCAACATATACAGAAATTTTTTATTCAGAAATTTCGTATTTCTGGCATACATACTGCTTATCAGATAGAGTTGTTGTGTCGATACACAATTCCAATAGTTCAACAAATTTTGATGAATAAAAATTTAGGTTCAATCTCGATCCAGCAATTTGTGTAATTGGCTGTTGGATAGGCGCAAAATGTGGAGCACATCATTTTTAAGTGCACACTCTTTGCAAACGATAGATATATGTTCTTGAGCAAAATTTAACTAATTCTAAAGAAGCACTGCCATGCATTTTGGTGAAAAGATGGTGGCTCTTTTTTTTTAAACTTCTGTTGAATTTGTGAATTCCTCGCAATAGGATTAATGTTCACATCCATACTTATTTCATTTGTTCATGGTAGCAAAGTTTCATATGTTCTTTTTTAGATTAATATTATTTCCTTCTAATTTTTTTTTTGTATAGTAGCTTCATGTGCCACTTTCATTATTGTACTTTATAATTTATTGTAAACATTTGTCATTAGTACCATTTTTTCAATCTACTATTATTTTTTATATCCTATTTTTCCCCTACATTATCGTACGTAAAGATTTCGGAAATATCCCTTATTTTGTAATAATACTTTTGAATTCTTGTGTGGTAAGCTATGAGATTATATGTAGTTAAATAAAAAATTTGCATGTTAATCGATTAAAATTTTTGTGATTTAGCTAAGCAGTCCTCAAACTTTTTATCCTTAAAAAAAAAAAGGGTATTATTTTGGGAAGCGGGGTTTTCATATCTTTGATCCCTTTCAACTTTTAAAAATGTTTTAAAATTTCTTTCACATAGATAGACATAGCATTTATTTACAAACCATTGAGTAATTATTAAATAATTTATCTAAGAAATTAATTCAGAAGAAAAATTAACGTAAAACCGTTTTTCTAAGATCGTCTGGTGAAAGCAAAGACAATTTTATTTCAAAACCAATGTGAGATTTTTCCAAAGAGAAGCAAATCGTTCGAAATTCTATAGTTTTTTTTTTTTTTCATTCTTTAAGATTGTTGTTTTGAGTTTTGTTCTTACTTTAAATTCTAAATTTTATGGGTAACTTGTATACTGGTCTGTCCCAATTTATAATTTTTTTTTTTTTATAAAAGAAAAGCTAATCGTTTGAAATTCTATAGTTTTTATTTTTATTTTTTAGGATTGCTGTTATGCGTTTTATTACATTAAATTGTAAATTTAATAGGTATCGGCTCATCCGGCTACAATTTATTTACTTATTTTTATTTATATTTTGTAAAAGAAAAGCAAATCGTTTTTAATTTTATACATTTATTTTTGAAGATTGTTGTTGTGCGTTTGGTTCTTACATTAAATTCTGAATTTTATGCGCAACCTGTATACCGCAAATCTGATTACAATTTTTTTTTAATTTTCTTCTTTGTTAAAGTAGACAAGAAACCCATTTGCACACAAAAGTAATTATCTTTGTTCACCTTTCATTTCCTCCCTTCTTAATAAGAGAAAAACAATTTCCTCAGACCTACTTGGTATGTTCCTTTTTAATTGAGTAATTCGTTAATTATTAAATAATTAATAAAAAAATTAATTCAGAATGAACATTAATGCGGGACCCTTTTAGAAGATCTGGTGAAAGCAAAGACAATTTTATTTCAAAATGAAAGATTTTTCAAGAAAAGCAAACCGTTTGGAATTCTATAATTTTGTATAATAAATTCTATTTTTCTATAGAATTCTACATTTTTTCTATTTTAAAATTTTATGGGTAACATGTATACTGGCCCATCCGATTACAATTTGTTTATTATGTTTATTTACATTTTTCTTCTTTGAAAAGTAGATGTAAAACAGTTTTGTACAAAAGGAAATCATTATCTTTGTTCACTTCTCATTTACTCCCTTCTTAATAAGAGGAAACAATTTTCTCAGACCTACCTGGTGTGTTCTTTTTTTTTAGTTGAGTAATTCAATAAGTATTAAATAATTAATAAAAAAAATTAATTCAGAAGAAAAAATTAATGTAGAACCGTTTTAAAACAATATGGTTAGAGCAAAGATTTTTTCAAAATGAAAATGAGATTTTTCAAGAAAAGCAAATCGTTTGGAATTCTACAGTTTTCTACAAGAAATTTTATATTTTCTATAATAAATTTTATATTTTCTATATTTTTCTATAGAATTCTATATTTTTTTCTATTCTAAATTTCATGGGTAACATGTAACTTATACTAGACCATCCGATTACAATTTTTTAATTTTTTTTTTATTTATATTTTTCTTCTTTGAAAAAGAGATACGAAACAGTTTGGCACAAAAAAAAAGGAAATCATTATCTCTTCTCATTTACTCTCTTCTTAATAAGAGGAAAACCTAGCACCTACCTACCTTTTTCACACCTACCTGCTATGCTCTTTATTAAACAAAAATATCACCATACCTTAGATATCTTTTTCAGATTATGATCAATTATTTGAGTTGATTATTAGTAAAAATTAAATCATTCACAATATTATTGAAAAATTGGTTTTATAACTTGCTTATATATAATATAAGCATTGAGTTTGATAACTATTAACAAAACAGTTTTTAATTTCTTTTAAAAATTATCCACATTGATGTGTTTTTAAAATGGATATCCCTGCTTTTAAAAACATTTTTCAAAACATTATCTATTATGATTTAGGTTCTTTTAAAATATTTGAGTTTAAATTTCATTTCATATAAACGTCAAATTTGAATTACAATTATGTGAAAGAAGCAAAATTTCTAACTGATTTAAAATGGAAATTCCTTTCTAAAGCATATGCAAAACTGCTATGCTTTAGTAAGGAAATAACATATTCAAATAAGGATAATTGATTATATGATAAACATATTCAAATTGAGGATAATTGATTGTGTTTGTATAATAAGTTTTTTAAATTTTTATTTATTTATTTACTTTAAAAATTTTTCTAGTTTATTAAGAGAGCTTTAATCTTTTTCTGTAAATAATTAGTTGCACCTCATTTAAAATGAAGCACTTTATTAATGGTTTTTAGAGTAGTCTTCCTCCTCAGTATCAGAATTACTAATTTTACCAATTTAAATGTGAATTAATTAATATTGGGTTTCTATAATTTTGGGTAAAATGATATTTTTATCAGCTGTTTCAATAGATTAAATCAAAGCCATAATTTAGAATTCAATTAACTGTATGGTAACTTTTTGTATTATAATAATTTTCAATAAATAATTTTTATAAATTTGGTAGAAGATCACGCGACATGTAGAGTAGTTTTCTTCTAAACAAGCTCGACTCGTGGCTCTGTGACAACATGTGCCTCTGGTGAGCATTAGGCTGAGGTTCAATCCGCTGATGACTTTCTTGTAGACACTGTTTCAAAGGAGCTGTTGGCCAATTGGCACTAGCATTAGCACTCTGGTCTTTGGTACCACAGGCTTAAGATTCGAATCTTGGATGTGGCATGGATGTTTATGAGTGGTTCGGAATCCACGTTAAATTGTAAGTCCCTGTCTAATTAGTCTAAAGTGTGCGAAAATTGACCGGAAAGCAACAAACCAAACTGTTTCAAATAACAAACTTGATAGCGTTTGCGATGTTCAGTAACTTGCCTCGTAATTCGAGCTATCTGGTGGGAGTTTTCCGGGTTTTCTCCCCTACGATACGCCAATGCTGGGTAGATTCTTCTAAATGACCTCCCGGAAGGCACTGCCCTCCTTCTACAGCGACTTGGTGCCAAGTCAGATTTCTGCCTACAGGTACTCCATCACAACAGAATCTGTAACTTCCTTCCATGAGAAAACACTGGTTCATGGACTTCACCTAGATATAAATGTCGACCAAGTAGGATAAGAAACAACACCTCCAAACTCATATCATTTTAGATAAAAAGAAACTAAAATAATTTTTTGCAACGCTTAGCTGAAAATGCAAATTAAAGCGCTTGGATTAGAGAAAGAAACTGAAAAACTGAAACATAGACATAACTTTTGAAGAATAATTAATAAAACTTTATAAAAATGTATAATATGAAGACGTTTGATTAATGGAAAATAATCAAAAATAAATTTATAATTTTGCATTTTAATTTACAAAATAATTTTTCAATCTATTATTGTACTAAAAATAATAACATGCTAAAAATTGGTAAAACTTTGAAGTAGAATGATTAAATTTCAATCCATGCTAAAATTTTATATTTTGCTGATGCTTCACTTTTAAAAAACGTGTTCTAAAATATCTCTCCTAAAAAATATTTTTCACAAACCGCCACTATTTCAAAGCTGGTGTTTTGTTGTTTAAAATTGTAAAAATAATAAATAAACGAATCATTTTAAAAATATGTGTGGTTTATATATTTTAAAATTAAAAAAAAAAAAAAAAAAAGAAATTATTACTATCATAAAAAGTTCAAAGATTTTTCTCGAGAAATAGTTATTTCGATTAATAAAAATAAATATTTTTACTCACTTTCATGTTTAAAATAAAAATGTTTATCATTTAATAAATCAAAAATTTTTGGGAAACGAACCAGATATTTTAATATTCAAATGAATAATTTTTCAACATTGGTTCTCCATTTTTGATTTTGCTAGCTGAAAGAAAAATCTTTGATGTATCGTCTTTTAAAACCAAATTATATTTCTGGTGAGTTATTTTTAGGTAATAATTAATAATATCTCAAAAATATGAAAAGTAGGAAAAATCTAAATGGGTTTACAAACATTCAAATTTTAATAATGTAGATTTCCAAAAATTACAAATTTAGTTAAAAAAAAAAATTCCAAATTTGAACGTTTTAAATTATGCTAGTGTTCTACACATATGTAGAAGATACTAATGTGTTTTTGTAACATACCTTTAAAATAAAAGATCTGTTAAAATTGGATTTTTGTATCTAGAGATGCATTTTCACAAAAATAATAAATTTATTAAGGAAAATTCGATGCGTGGTCATCCAGTCAAAAATACTTTCAGTACAAATGTAAATAATCCAGTTACTTTTTTGAAACACTATAAAAATAATTCGAATAAAATGGATTAATTTCCTATACAATTTTTCAATTTCCATGCTATTTTTATCAATGTTAATACAAAAAAATAGCCTTGTAACCATGCTTCCTCCTACACAGTAGGAAGAGCGCTCCCCCCCTCCAGGAAAATAGTCAAACGGCTTCGAGACTCTCACCGGTGAGGAAGTACAGAGCAAACTGTTCTACCGCTGGGAAACGTTTAGCTTATAGTCCTTCATACCTAGAAGAAATATATATTTAGCTCGTCCCGTTGCATTAGTCAGCCTGCAGATTCTCACCGGAAAAAGACGTATATTTCGATCACCCTGCGCTTATTCGAGTTTCGGGTTTTCGGCTTAGAAGTGGGGTTCTTCCATAAATCTTTAATTATCTGTTTTCAAATGTGTTAAATATTGTATGCCTCTTTGTATGTGATGTTTGTGTGTGCGTAAATAAAGCAGTGAGTTCTCCAATCTGTGCCACCTGCCAACTACATCCAGTTATAATCTGGTTGTCCAACCTGCATACTACAGACTTTTTTTATGTTCTTTGTTAGTTTAGCCTTTTAGGAAATCTTAGATTATTATAGTTTATAGTAATGTGTCTCATGTCTATTATTAAAAATATAATTCTTATTTATTGTATAAATATCATAAACTTTACTGTATAATAATCCTTCTATAAACAGACCAATGATAAATAACTTTCAATAATATTTGTAACGAAAAAATTTTGCAATAAGGATTTAATCGTTTTCAAAATGTTGTACATTTTTTTCTGTCCATTTTCGATTATAATATATTTCAATGCTGGAGTATTTTTATATGTGCTATAAGTAAGATAATCCTTTTTAATTTTAAATTTAAACATTTCTGGAGTAAATTTAATTTGATAAAATTTGCAAAATAAAAAATTAATTCATAATATCATGCATCCATATTAGAACAAAAAATTTCATCTAATTTTCATACAAAAATTTTTTAATCATTTATCTATTTATGCTTTATTTGTATTAACTTCTTATGCATGCTTTTTATTTTTGAGAAGTGATTTCCAGTCATATAAAAATAATATATTTAAAAACGTATTTAATGATTAAAATGTCAGTTCATTTTATTTTTATTTCTAAATTTTTAATAAATTTTCGTATTCAATTTTGTCAAATAGTTTTTAAAAAAAATATATTAAGTAAAAAGGATAAACCTTTATTTTAATCTTATACTTGAGATATATTTTGTTCAATTTTATGAATTAATTTTATAGGAACGAACTTAAAATACCCTTAAAAAAATAATGCAATAAAACTGCATCACTATTTTATATTCTATAAATGTTAAAAAGAAATTTGAAATTGTTTAGACGTATTTTATATAAAAACTAAAATTTGTGTACGAAGATATTAAGTAAAAATGATAAATCTTTATTTTAATCTTATACTTGAAATATCAATTGCACAATTTTATGAATTAATTTTATATAAACGAACTTGTAATACTCTTAACAAAGTCAGTGCTAGTAAATTTGCATTAATGTTTTATTTCTATAAATGTTAAAAGAAATCTGAAATTGTTTAGAGATATTTTTATTTAAAAACTAAAAATTTATGAAATTCAGCATTATTTGCGAATGATGATTAAATAAATATAACTCGGTATTTTATAGTTGTCAATTATTATAAATAAACGGAAGTTGAATTTTATATATAAATTTATTAATCTTCATATAATGTAAATAAAAAAAAAGAATGTCCGTTATGCTAATTGACTAAAACCTATCAATTTTTGTTTTAATCGCTAATATTAATTTAAATTGAACAAATAATTTTCATAATATGTGCATTTCGTTATATTATGTATGTTAAATTTATCACCATTACATGCAAAAACATTTTTATGTTTAAAACTATTTTATTATTGTGAAAGCTTTCTGCTATAAAAATATTATTTTTTCTGCAATGTCTTATCATCATATCTTAAAAACTGTACAGAAAATAACACACTAAAAACTAATTACATAAAATATTCACGACTTGCGTCTTATAAGAAGATATTTACTAAAATTAGAGTTTTATTAGAGCTACGTAAATTAAATTTACACTCATTTTTTAAAGTAAAAATGCAGCAATTTTTAAGTTGATTATGAGATATTAAATGTAAGTAGGCCTTAAATCAATTCATTTTTTCATTAAAGTAAAGATAAGAGATAATTTACATAGATAACATTTTATGTAATAATTTATCATAACTCCACAAAAGCATTATAATTTTATAAATTAATCAGATAATAATTTTATTTCCATATTTTTAATATAGGACATTATTTATTTTTATACTTAGAATAAACAAAATTTATCTTTTAATATGTATGTAAGAAAATTGTTTGAAAACCTTCTGGTTTCCAAATATATATCATAAAAAAATCTTTTGAATATTAAGTTTGTTTTTGAAAATTTGAAAAACAAATGTTGTAAAATATCCAATTTGTCACGAAAGCTCTAAAGTGTAGTAACTATTTCAAAGTTGAAAATACCTTAAAAAAATTAGGTATAGTGATATAGTTCATGTAGGGTTCATAGTTGGGTATAGGTAGGTATAGTTCATTGTTTTAGATACTGGAAGTATAATAAAATTTTATTAGTAGCGAAGCCTTTTAAGTACAGTACTATTTAAAGTTAAATATATTTAACAAAATTAATTCTAATAAAACCTTCCAAGGGAAATAAGTAGTTCAAAAAGAACGGTAATAAAATTTTTTTTCATACCTTCAAAATTAGAAACTTTTACAATAAAGAGTAATTTATAATAAAAAAATAACTTACTATAAGAAAGCTCTTATTTTGCCCGACTCGTGGCGTCCTGATGGTCAATTGTCTAGCTCTCTGGCCTTTGCTACCACAAGCTACAAGTTCGAATAATGGCGGTGGCATGTATGTTTGTTAGTTGTTCGTAATTCACTTTAAACTGTAGGTCCCGGTCTAATTAGCCTAAAGAGTGTAAAAAATTACCGTAGAGCGACAAACCAAACTAAACAGGATATCATTTAAAGAAAGAGAAATTCATTTTGTAATTAACATCCACAAAATATGAAATCATTGTTAATAATTTCAATGTCCATGATTAATAATTTAAATATATCATCATCATTATCATCTTGATGCGAAATCATGGTGGGCCAATGCCGTCTGCCTACTGGCAGATTTCAAGACAGGAGATGTTTTCTTTTTTACGAATATAGTCTTACGCTCAACGCTCTGCAGTCCTGTTAGACTGGGACCTACGGGTTAAAGTGGATTTCGAACCACTACAAACATCCATGGTACCGCCGAGACTTGAACCCCGAGCGTCAGAGCACTAGGCCAGGGGTCGGCAACCTGCGGCTCGCGAGCCACATGCGGCTCTTTGGATGTGAAGCTGTGGCTCTTTAGTTCCATAAGCAAATATTTATTTTATCAAAAAAAGCATTTAAAATCGTTCTGAATCGATTAACGAGATTAGGCACCGATTATTCAGTCACTTGTACTCGCTTTTCACCGCACTCAAAGAAATAAAGTACTGCTGTTGGATATTACCGCGGTGTACGCGCGAAATGGGACAATGGATGAAACATGGTTCCATCATTTCAACGAGTCAATCGCAGTCAGCCTATTGGAGACTGGAACACTAAAAATACTATAACTTCACTAAAAATGGTATAACTCACATACTAACAGTGCTACAGCTATCAAATTTATACACGTGTCTTTTGAACCTAACTAAAAATCAAACATCATCATGTGTCAGCCTATGAACTTTTCAGCCCACATGTTATTTATTGTAGGCAAAGAAAAAAATTTGTGGCTCTTTAAAAACTTTGAAATTTCGTAAATTACCATTTTTGGCTCTTCCGACTCAAAAGGTTGCCGACCCCTGCACTAGGCCATCAGGCCCCAATTTAAATATATCTTAAACAAAAATGTCTGATAGATTAATAATTTGCATTATAAAATCTATATAATTTAATACGATTTTATCTGCCATTTTAAATATTCATTTATGTTAAAATATTTTTCTTCTTAATTTTTGTAAAATAATATTATTATAATCTTTAGCTTTCGAGCTTTTCAAAATCATTAAAATGAACATAAAAGGGTATAAATAATTGTTGAATGAATCAAAACATAAAAATAATAATCATTTGCAAGTATTCCGAATATTTTCTGCTAATATTCAGTCTGTAGAATATTTATTATTAGTATTATTCCTTTTTTTCCTAACATCAGTTATAGATCACGTCCTATCCGAGCATTGAACTTTCCAGGATATTGAACTTTTCATACTATTTTTGTCTCTCATGTGTTCCGTAAACAATTCTTTTCTCATAGAAAGAACGCTTGTTATGAATAAAGTTTGAAACAGTTTGATTTATTTCTTCCAATACGTTTTCAGCAAGATTTTATTCTTTCTATATTCTACACTTGAATTTATTTGAAATGGCAGGTCCATATATAGTAAATCCCACACAAAATAATATCAATATCGAAGTTCTTATATAAATAAGTTTGTAAACTGGCAGAAAAATTAGCAAAAGATGGCGAAAAATAAATTTAAATATTTTTCTGTAGAGAAAATAAATCTTAAAATCATATTTCATACGAATTTTTAAATTGAATATTAACATAATTCTGAAATTGTATCAAAGGTGTGTTTATTTATATTGCATAACAGATGATATTTGCAAAAAATTAGGATTAAAAATTTTTTTTATACTGTATTTTTTATTCTACATCAAATTAAATATCTTACGTTTTTGGTTTTTAATTAAAATAATAATTTAAAACATATTGAATTTTATTTTTAAAACCAAGTTTACAAGAATATAAGGTGTAGATCGTCCATAATTTCGATACTCATAAATTTTAAATATTTGGAATAATTCAACACATTTATGAATGGCCTATGTACATCTTTTTTTTTTACTTTTACTTTTTAATCTTTTATTTCGTTTTCAACAGCCATGGATTAATACTGTTAGTTAACTGGATTGATGTTAACTGTTATGGACAACTGTTAGTTTAATTATTTTGAGACCTTTGCATTTTATATGTGAACTGTCTGAATTTTCAAAGGAGCAATATAACCATACTTCCTATTTCACACTGGCAAGAGCTCCTGACCATTTAAGAGATATGGTCAGTAGCCCTCGAGACTCTCACCCAAGAGGAAGTACAACGGACATGCGCCCCTGAGGAGAAACGTTTAGTTTATAGTTTCTCAGCCCCCGAGAGGAAATATATTTAGCGCACCTCTGAGCATTACTTAGCCTACAGATTCTCATCCGGAGAGGAAGTATATTTCGCTCACCCTGCGCGTAGCAGAGTTTCGGGTTTTCGGTTTAGAAGTGGAAGTTTTCCACGAATCTATCTTCTTATCTGCTTCTAATTGTATATGTATGGTGTTTATGCATGTGTTATTAAAGCTACATCTATAAAATACGTATTGTAACCGTGTTTCATCCTACGCATTGGCAAGAGTTCCCCCGTGGCGTTCAGAAAAATGGTCAACTGAACTCCAGACTCTCACCTAAGAAGAAATACAACTCAACCATACGCTTTTGTTGAGAAACGTTTTGTTTATAATCTCACATCCAAAGAGGAAATATATTTAGCGCATCCAAGGCGCATTAGTTGGCCTACAGACTCTCCCTCGGGGAGGAAGTATATATATATATATATATACCCTGCGCGTAGCCGATTTTCGTATTCTCGGCTTTGCAGTGGAATCCTTCAGCGAATATATCCTTTAAATGTGTTAAATATGGTATGTCTCTAATTGTATGTGTGTGTGGTATTTGTGTATGTGTCAATGTCAATAGTTGGCCAAGTTGGGAGTTCTACAACCTGGGCTTCAAGTATCTCAACCCAACAACACCCATCTGATTGCCCAACCTGAACACTACAGCAATACATTTTTCTTTCTATTGTTCTGTTAAAGAATTACTTTATCCTATGACAAAATAAAGTAAAACTTCCTTTAATACATCTAGTCATTTAATGTAAACATTAAAATTTTCATTTTGTTCCATTCCAGTGAAACATTTACTAAAATGGAATGGAAAAAACATTTATTTAAATTGAAACTTCACTCTGAAACTTTTTTTTTTTTTCATGTTTCAGTATCATTTTAAGTTTTTTAAGATAATTTTTAGTTGAAACTTTTTCTAAGAAATTTTTCTACAGATTTCAACATATGTGAAAAAAAAAAAAAAAAAACATTTCACCAAGAGTTTCTATGATGGTCTATTTCATAAAAAGGCAAAGTTAAAGTAGAGAACTTTTAAAACAAATTTTACATAATGTCTCTTGAAAACTAAGTATATTATAAAAAAAAAAAAAGATATAACTTTCTGTGGATTAATGGTTTCTACTAGAACTAATCGAAATCACTTAGTTTCGTACTTAATATAGTTAGTAAAAATCATTACAAATTGTAGATAGAGCTTAGTAAAATGGAATAATTTTGTCTAATCCAATTTTCCATAAAAATAAAATTATGCTTCATTTATTCCATTTGCATGATTATAATTTTTTATTGCGTATCAAATTTAAGTAACGGATTAGCAAAAATTAATTAATAAGTTCTAAATCTCTCATGAAAATGATTTTTTGTTGAACAAAATACTTACAGATCATTAGATTATTAAACATGATTAATTTATCTTATTGAATGATAATTAATTTATCATATTGAATTGATCTTATTTATTAATCCTATTCAAATTGTGTCCTTTCTTTTAAGAAATGAAGATAGTTTCAATTTGGAAAGGCCAAAAGTCGAGTTGTTTTATCAAGTGAATTAATTTACTTTGTGTAAATTATTTTTTAAATGTGGCAATAGTTTTTAGAATATATTAACGCTTTATTTTCGTTTAATTTCTTAATTAAATTAAATGCTTGTCAAGAATAAATGTCTTTACATTAGGAAATAATCACTATTTAAATTGTAATTGTATGAAATAGAATTACTACAAATAAATATTAAAACCTAAAATTGAATTAGCTCGCAAGCATTTATTTTGTATATAAATACTGGTGAAAAAGAATGAAATTACGTTTGATTGTGAAGTATTGAGGCTTTATGGTAAAAATAAATTTCCATTTTAAATTAAATTTAATTTTTTTTTTCTCATCGTTGTCTTTGATTCTGGTTTTTGTAAATTATTTATTATAATTTGATCTTTTCATTAAAGCTAAAAATCATTTAATTATATAAAATGATCAATTAAATAGAAAAAAATTAAATCAAATTAAAAATATTGTACAAAATATGGTGTAAAAATTACTCAAATGCTATCTTAAAATATTATATAAAGTTTGTAACTCTCTCCTTACTTCACATCACTTCTAGCCAGCCACGGAGTCATTTAAAATAGCTAAAGAGAAGAATTATTTAATTAAAAATGATAATAAAGAGTTGATAGTTAATTAATCTTGGTATGGATGCTTCTAGAAAATCTCATATTTTCATTTCATTTTTTTTTTATTATTGCTTCATAATTCATCATTATTGCTTAATACTGTATGCTACAACTGACTCTACTCATTTTTAAACTTTCAAAGAATTTTTTTCAATTAAAAATTATTTTAACCAAAAAAAAAATAAATGAAACTTTATAAATGAAAACTACGGAAATGGTGACCAAATATTTTATTACAAAAATTGTTTTATGAAACGTTGCTGTGAAATGAAAAAAAAAATTAATAATTTGTAACCATTCATCCTCCTACACACTAACCAGGATAAATTATTAGTTGAGCTCGAGACTCTCATTCCGAAAGGAAGTGCAGCGCAACCTGCGCTTCCGCTGAGAAACGTTTAACTTACAGTCTTTCATCCCGAGAGGAAATATATTTAGCGCTCCCCGGCGCATTACTTGACGGCATACCCTCATCCAGAGAGGAAATATATTTCGCGTACACTGCGCGTATTCGAGTTTCGGCTTAGAAGTGGAGTGCATCCATGAATCTATAATTATAAGTCTTTATAAGTGTTAAATATTGTATATGTGTGGAGATTGTGTGTCAATAAAGCTATGAGTTTCAAACCTGTGGCTCAATTCAACCCAACAGCAGCAGCTGCAATCTATTGTACTTACACCATAAATTTATTTTGTTATTTATTATTATTAATTATTATTAATCCGAGATTTATAATCAGTAACTTTTTAGTTCGTAATAACTGAATTCTATGTTCATCAAAATACTCTTCTATTCCAAATCTTTTTTTCTATTTATATGGTTATCTTAATTAAAATTTATAGACAATATCATAGTCACCTTTTTTAATACATATACGCTCCCCTATACATGTCATCCTTTTTCAGTATATATATATATATCTATGTTCCCCTTAGAATCGCAATCAAATACTTCGAAAATCACTGTTCTAGAACAGGGGTCGGCAACCTTTTGAGTCGGAAGAGCCGAAAATTTACAATTTACAAAATTTCAAGGTTTTTAAAGAGCCACAAAAATTTTTCTTGCCAACAATAAATAGTACTCGCTTAAATAAAGTGTTTTGATAAAAAAAAAAAAAAAAATCTAATCAATTTAGTCATAAGAAAAATATTTATTTATTCATGTATAAGTAGTGTTTTTCACAACAAATTAGATAATATACACTCAAGAGCCAAAACATTATGACCACCCCTACATTTTGCAATGAACTCGCTTTAATTAAATTTTCTTCAAAATAAATTAATTCTTCTACCAAAACATAGGTGGTTTTCTTTCCATTGAAGTTTTAGATTCAGTTCATTTAACTTTGCTGTGATATACACCATAAAGTAAATATTTTGCAACCATTTATCAGGTTCTCTAATTCAGGGTGATTATTGTCTTTTTCATTTAGGAATGTATTTATTTCATTCAAGCACAAAACAAAAACGTTTCAACAACACTAACTTTTGAACTTCAATCGCACAATTCAGAAAAAATTCGGAATGGGAGAGTTCCATTTCGTTTAAGAATACTTTTTGACGATGGTAAATTTTGACAAGATGCTGTTAACAATCTTTTACCAGTATTCAAACACGACTCAACTATT
The DNA here is from genome assembly GCA_021605095.1 of Caerostris extrusa. Classification (NCBI taxonomy): domain Eukaryota; kingdom Metazoa; phylum Arthropoda; class Arachnida; order Araneae; family Araneidae; genus Caerostris; species Caerostris extrusa. The sequence continues at coordinate 41,171 of BPLR01001377.1, forward strand.
TCGGCCGGATTTGTTGATTGGCTTCTTACGCATCTTAATTATATTCATGAAACGAAGAATTGCTCGCACGAATATTTTGATCCGAAGAATAGTGTTGCCCCTTTAAATGCCCTTTCATACCTCACTTCATAAGTTGCTGTTGAAACGATTTTATTTAAATCGAATCTTAGTGTCTTCAAGGCATTTTTGCACGGCATTCGCTATATCTTCCAGTTTTGAGATCGTTACATACATGGACAGTTCTTTTTCTGACCTCCAGACTTACTTTTCAAAAATTTTCCACTTGTGCACAAAGTCTTTTAATTTTAAACTCGATCAATTGCATTTCTAAGGAGATCCAGTATCAATGTCTTCCACCTGCAAATGGTTAATGTGGATTTTAGTATTCTATTTGTGTTTTGAACGGATTTGGCAAATGAATTTTTCAAGATTTCTGGTTTTGAACGGACTGCTCAAATTTATCAGCAAATTCATCTTTAGTTTTTTTTTATAAGTTTTGGCAAGTACCTAGATCAACTTAATTTACGAGTAAAGGTTTAGCTCAGTTGTTTTAGAAATGTTTTAGAAATTGAAAATGAAGTAAACGCTCTAAAACTGTAAAAAGAATTACCTTTTTCTTCAAAGGAAACTAATTTATTAAAAACATAGATGGGTTTACTTTACACTTGCAGTTTTAGATTCAGTTCATTTAATAATTGCAATAAAATAGATATCCACCATAAAAAGTAAATTTTTAAATTTATCGTTTCTAATTCAGGTTATTAATGTCTTTTTTTTTTTTTTGAATATATTTATTTCATTCAAGCACAAAAAAACGTTTCAACATCTTATTTGGAAAAAAAGCCATGCACTTTATTTGAAAAATCGGAATACTGAGTCTCCTTTTTCGTTTAAGAATTACTATTTTATATATTGACGATGTACATAGTGCTTTGACAAGATGCTGTTAACAATCTTGATTACCATATTCATAAGCTCAACTATTTCGGCAGGAAATGTTTGGGAAAGCGACTTCAAATTGTGTATTATGCAGTGAAACGAATTAAGAACTTCGTGCTTTATTTTTGCTCGAAGAATCGTTGTTGCCCCTTTATTTTTTCCTGTCATACTTCTGGCTTCATAAGTTGCTGTTGAAACGATTTTATTTAAATCGATCTTATTGTCTTCAAGGCATTTTTGAACGGATTTTATATCTTCCCCTCTTTTTTAAAATAAATAAGATCGGTAGCAATCCTGGAAGTTCTTTTTTTTTTTTTTTTTACCTTGGTAAGACATATACCTGACAAAAAGAGCAACTTGTGCCGTGTCTTTTATGTCATATTTTAAATTAACATAGCAGAATGTTATTATTGATTTAATCATTTGAAAACAATGTATAATAACCAGTAGAAAAATAATTGAATCTTTATTTAACATGCGTAAGTTCTGTTTAATGAATATCGAATAAAAATTTTCATATATGATGAATTTCAATTCATAAATAAAATTCGTTTCGTGTTTTATTTATGCATAACTAATCAATTTGTGCAATAGATCAAATAACAAAATTTTAAAATACCTTTTTTTTTTACCATAATAACGTGATACCTTGTTCACTACCAAAAAGTACAGCAATTACAGAACAAATACAATTGATTTTTCTCCGTTGCTTTTTACAAACAACTATTTCTTTTCTTTTTTATTTTTTTTTATTTGGTCTAGCAATCCCATAATTCCTAAAAGAATTAAAGTAGAAATTTGAGATTTCCAGAACGAAAAAAGGACTTCTTACAGTGAAAAAGGAGAAAAAAACAAGATTTTATTTTCTTTCTACAGTTTAAAATAAAATAAACAGGTTTTCTTTAAAGCTAAAATATATTTTTCTTTCTTATCGGAAATTGAATGGAATTGAAATCCATTTTAAAATGAAATTCAGTAGATTTCACTCTAAAACAATAAATTTTCTACATCTCTTTCTTAAATTGTAAACCAAAGTCGCAATCAAACTTCCATATTGAACATTCCGTTGGCATTTTATTTACAAACGCCAAGCATTATTGTTTTTTGTCGAAAGTTTATTCCTTCTGAAATTCAAGCTACATTTAAAAGACATTTCAGGGCAGAATTTCACATTTTTATTATATGGCGCTCCGATTTTGTGAATGATTTTTCAGAATTTAAACAAATTATAATAATGCTGTAACTAAAAAAAAGATATGCACATGAAATAAAAATATGTTTAGGGGAATTGAATCATACGTTTAAATTAAATAAATTTATACTACTCTTATGTCATTAGATACTAAGGTTTATAGAATAAAGTAAATCCAAAGTTGCAACTGAAAAACATATTCAAAAATGTATGAAAAAATTTACATGATCATAATTTCCTAAAGAACACTATATGCAGTATTCTTAAATTATTAAATCCCATAATTCCTGAAAGAATTAAAGTCGAAATTTGAGATTTCAAAACGAAAAAGGAATTCTTACAATAGGAAAAAAAAAGTTTTTATTTTCTTTCTACAGTTTAAAATAAAACAAACAGGTTTTCTTTAAAGCTAAAAATATACTTATATTTTTTCTTTTCGGAAATTGAATGGAATTGAAATCCATTTTAAAATGAAATTCAGTAGATTTCACTCTAAAACAATAAATTGTTGTCTACATCTCTTTCTTAAATTGTAACCAAAGTCGCAACCAAACTTCCATATTGAACATTCCGTTGGCATTTTATTTACAAACGCCAAGCATTATTGTTTTTTTTGTCGAAAGTTTATTCCTTCTGAAATTCAAGCTACATTTAAAAATACATTTCAGGGCAGAATTTCACATTTCCATTTTATGGCGCACCGATTTTGTGAATGATTTTTCAGAATATAAACAAATTATAATAATGCTGTAACTTAAAAAAGATATACACATGAAATAAAATATGTTTGGGGAATTGAATCATACGTTTAAATTAAATAAATTTAGACTACTCTTATGTCATTAGATACTAGGTTTATAGAATAAAAAGTAAATCCAAAGTTGCGACTGAAAAACCATATTCAAAAATGTATGAATACATAAACATGATCATAATTTTATAAAGTACACTATAAGAAATTTAAAAAAGACCATTAACTTCGCTTAGAAAATATAATTTTTAAACTGTTTGAAAATATGAAACTGTTTTTTTAATTGTCCAAAGAATATTAGTTATATAGAAATACAATTAATTTTCCTTTCCTTTAAAAAGTAATAAAAATGATAAAATCTGAAACCCATTCAAGAATTTCGATTTATCATGTGCGAACATACTTTACTGGACGTAAAACACATAGGAGTATATCGATGTTCAATAACCCATGAAATTTATGAAGCAATTGGTCAGAATATTACGCGAACTGTAGTTCTGCAGTTTAAAGTTCCCCTTGTTCTTTTGGCGATTTTTTTCTCTTGCAATTTTCGCCAAGTCGCCTTCTCAGCAAACAAAATGGCCTCTGAGGTTGCAAAATACTTCGGTTTTAGTTATATCAATGGCATGGAAAGCAACTTGGCGAAATCGGAACCCTAAATGTAGAACCACCTCAAGAACTATCAAATTCCATAACGACAGGAATATAATAAAAATTTAATAACTCTAGGAACTTTATGAAGAAACAATTGTTCAAATACTACAAGAAGTAGTACCTAAGTTACATAGCAGAATGTTGTTATTGATTTAATCATTTGAAAACAATGTATATAAACCAGTAGAAAAATTATATTATATTTTAATTAACATGCTGAAGTTCTGTTTAATGTATATTGAATAAAAATTTTCATACATGATGATTACACTTCATAAATAGAATTCCTTCTTTATTTATGCAGAATGAATCAATTTGTACAAATAGATTTGCACATAACAAAATTTAAAAATACCTTTTGAACGATAAACATGTGATACCTTGTTCACTACTGTAAAGTACAGCAATTACAGAACAAATACAATTGATTTTTCTCCGTTGCTTTTTACAAACAACAATTTCTTTATTTTTTGTTTGTTTGGTCTGGCAATCCCATAATTCCTAAAAAAGAATTAAAGTAGAAATTGAGATTTCCAGAACGAAAAAGGAATTCTTATAGTAGAAAAGAAAAACCAAGATTTTTATTTTCTTTCTACAGTTTAAAATAATACAAACAAAACGAAAAAAAAGATTTTCTTTAAAGCTAAAATATTTTTACTTTTCGGAAATTGAATGGAACTGAAATCCATTTTAAAATGAAATTCAGTAGATTTCACTCTAAAACAATACATTGTCTACATCTCGCTTTCTTAAATTGTAACCAAAGTCGGGACACAAAACTTCCATATTGAACATTCCTTTGGCATTTTATTTACAAACGCGAAGCATTATTGTTTCTTTGTCGTAAGTTTATTCCTTCTGGAAATTCAAGCTACATTTAAAAAGACATTTCAGGGCAGAATTTCACATTTCCATTTTATGGCGCTCCGATTTTGTGAATGATTTTTCAGAATTTAAACAAATTATAATAATAATGCTGTACGTTAAAAAAAAACGCATATGAAGCAAAAATATGTTTTGAAAAACTGAATCATACGACTAAATTAAATAAATTTATGCTACTCTTGCGTCATTAAATACTATATAGGATAAAGTAAAGCTTATAACAGAAGTGGACAACCCGCGGCCCGTGAGATTTATTACACTTTTACAAAATATATTTATTTTATAATGAGCAAAGTAGTGAAAACTAATGTTTTAAAAAATACATTATATGTGCATCCATTTAATCAAAAATTAACTGTCGAATCATGAGAAAAATTAACTTTGATTTGAAAATAACATTCTTGTGCACTAGTATATATATTGTGCACTAGTATAAATATCGCACTAGTAAAATAAATATTTTTTAATGATATTATTTATTTTATTATTTATTATATTATTATATTATATATTTATTTTGTAATGAGCAAAGTAGTGAAAACTAATGTTTTAAAAAAATACATTATATGTGCATCCATTTAATCAAAAATTAACTGTCGAATCATGAGAAAAAAAAAATTAACTTTTGATTTTAATATAACATTCTTGTGCACTAGTATATATATTGTGCACTAGTATAAATATCGCACTAGTAAATAAATATTTTTTTAATGATTTTATTTCATTTATATATATTTATTTATTTATACTTCATTTTTAGCGTTATGTATTTATGTACAATGTGTATTATTGTATTATCTATGTTTACATATAAGAATAATAGTAAACACGTTAATAATAACTCATTATGTTTCAATTTTTTCAGTCCAAAAATGTCTATAGTTGGTCTACATCTCATATAGGGATATATAGTTTTATATACGACCTGCAGATTTATGATGCATTTCCAAAGTTACCCGCAAGATCATTTGGGTTGGCTATCCTGGCTTATAACAATATCTCAACTAAAAAAACATAGTCAAAACTGTATAAAAAAAAAGAACCAGAATTCAACAAGGAACTATACATGAAATTTAAAAAAAAGAAAGATAAAAATGACGATTAATTTCGCTAAGTAAATATAATTTTTTAAACTGTTACAAAAATATAATTAAATTTTCCTTAATTTTAAAAAGTAATAAAAATGATAAAATCTGAAATTCATTCAATAATTTCAATTTATCGTGTGTGAATATACTTTGCTGGACGTAAACACATAGGAGTATATCAATGTTCAATAACGCAAGATATTTATGACGCAATGGGTCAGAATACCACCGACACGGGAGTTCTGCACTTTGAAGTTCTGTTTGTTTAGTTGGCGATATTTTCTCTTGCAATTTTCGCCATGTTCCCTGCGAAGCAAACAAAATGGTTGCATGAGGTTGCAAAATACTTCTGATTTTAGCTAGTTCACTTGGCTTGGCGAAAAACGGAGCCCTAAAATGAAGAATTCCCATAAGAACTATCCAATTCTTAGCGATTATATAACAAAATTTAATATCACTAGGATTTATATGAAGAAATAATTGTTCAAACACTGCATGAAGCATTACTTAAATTACATAGCAGAATGTTACTGTTGATTTAATCACATGAATACAATGTATAATAACCAGTAGAAAAATAATTGAATCTTTATTTAACATGTTCAAGTTCTATTTTGTGAAGAACGAATAAAAATTTTTATACATGATAAATTACAACCCATAAAGAGAATTCGTTCTTTATTTGTGTAGAACAAATCAATTTATACAAAAAGATCTGTACATACAAAATTTAAAAAAATACTTTTCGAACGATAATAACGCGATGCCTTGCTCACTACCGAAAAGTACAGCAATTACAGAACAAATACAATTGATTTTTCTCCGTTGCTTTTTAAAACAACTATTTTTTTTTTTTCATTTGTTTGGTCTGGCAATCCCATAATTCCTAAAAGAATTAAAGTAGAAATTTGAGATTTCCAGAACGAGAAAAGGAATCTTACAGTGAAAAAAGGAAAAAAAGATGATTTTATTTTCTTTCTACAGTTTAAAATAAAACAAAAAAAGATTTTCTTAAAGCTAAAATATTTTTTTTACTTTTCGGAAATTGAATGGAATTGAAATCCATTTTAAAAATGAAATTCAGTAGATTTCATTCTAAAAATAATACATTGTCTACATCTCTTTCCTAAATTGTAACCAAAGTCGGGACACAAAAACTTCCATATTGAACATTCCTTTGGCATTTTATTTACAAACGCCAAGCATTATTGTTTCTTTGTCGTAAGTTTATTCCTTCTGAAATTCAAGCTACGTTTAAAAAGACATTTCAGGGCAGAATTTCACATTTCCATTTTATGGCGCTCCGATTTTGTGAATGATTTTTTCAGAATTTAAACAAATTATAATAATGCTGTAACTTATAAAGATAAGCACATGAAACAAAATATGTTTAGGGAATTGAATCCTACGATTAAATTAAATAAATTTAGACTACTCTTATATCATCATATGCTAAGTTTATAGGATAAAGTAAAGCCTATAACAAAGTCACAAATGAAAAACATAGTCAATGTATGAAAAAATAACGTGATCATAATTTCACAAGGAACACTTTATCAAATTTAAAAAAAGGACGATTAACTTCACTTAGAAAATTTAATATTTAACTGTTTAAAAATATAAACTGTTCAAAAAATATAATTAAATTTTCCTTTCTTCCGAAAAGTAATAAAATAATAAAATCTGAAATCCTTTCACGAATTTCAATTTATCATGTGTGAACATATTTTGCTGGACTTAAACACAGGGGGAGTATATCAAGTGTTCAATGATCCAAGGAACCTGGTGACGCAATTGGTCAGAATACTACATGAACTGCCGTTATGCAGTTTAGTGTTCCGCTTGTTTATTTGGCGATTTTTTTCTTTCTTTTCAGCCAAAGTTTCCTCTTAAACAAACAAAATGGACGCTGCGGCTTACACCATACTTTCGGTTTTAGCGATTTCACTTGGCGCGTAAAAGAGACTTGGCGAAATCGAAATCCTTAAGTTCAGAATCCCCTCAAGAACAATCAAATTCAATCGCGATAGGAATATAATAAAAATTTAATAACTCTGAGAACATTATAAAGAAGCAATTGTTCCTATACTGCAAGATGCACTACCAATTTGAGACAGAGAAGTCTGTTAAGTGATGCTTAAAATAACTTTTGTAAACTAATACGAAAACACTATTTTGAGGATATTGAAACAATAATCTGTTTATATTTTGAAAGCCAGACATATTGGTAAATCGTTACATTTAGCAACACATATTACATGGCAGTTTTAAAACACACATAAATAAAACCACAAGGAAATCAGCTTTTATTTAAAATAAAAGTTTTGAAATGTAAGTTTCTCATATTTCACGTGGAAATTGAACAAATTTAAATAATATCTTACACTCTTTCTTGCATTTTATTTTAACTTTTTATAGCTTCACTTTTTAGGAAACACTATGGAGCTGTAATAAGGACATCATGTTCACACACGATAAAAATACTAAAATCTAGATATATGCTTAAATTTGAGAAGTTTTCCATTATTATGTTTGTTTGTTTTGTGGTTTATCCCACTGGGCTGGCGAAGCCCACGAGCCCATACGGACTCATGATTACAGGGGAAGGAAACAGCTTCTGTTGTGATGGAGCACCCGTAGGTAGAAGTCTGACTTTGACTCCGTGACGCTCTTACAGTCATGGGAGACCGGGATCTACGCTTTATAGTGGATTCCGAATCACTACAAACATCCATGGCACCGCCGGATTCGAACCCAAAACCTGTGGCACCGAGCGCCAGAGCGCTAGAACCATTCAGGTCTCAAATTTGTGAATGCCAGCACGGTATGGCCGTTGGTCTATAATTATAAAATAATATAATAATTCAGAATAAAATTTTCATTATAAATACTTTTCCTTCAGAAATTGTTTGAAATTCCCTTCTAATGCAGGCAATATTGCTTATATTGAATCAAATATACTCATATTACAAGAAATCCTCATACATCACTAAGTGTCGCAAGATTCTTATATCACATGAAAAAGCAAATTTTTTAAAAATCGTAGAGATGGTAAATTAAAGAACACAATAATACTTAAAAAAGATTTAGAAGCATGAAAGTGGGATTGACAAATTTATAAGAGATGATAAAAACAAGCTTCTTCTTCACAAAAAGTGACAAAAGTTTGGTGATCAATTGACTTTTAGAAGTGTTGTCTTCTTAAATTTTTATATGTTGCTTAATACTGGTGCAGCTAAAAATTATGTGATTAATATTCTGAATATATCTATATAACTGTTGTAAATAACAGTTGGGCATAGATTAAATCTGTTTATGTTGTTATAGCTGTGTCCAATAGTAAGAGTAATTCTGAACTAGATGAAAAGCTATAAATATGCAGAATAAAAAGAAACCATTTGATGATTCAATGTACCGTTTATTCCACAATTTAACAATTTTTATGATATTTTGATTCATTTACGTTTATTTCCATTCCCGTTTTGGGGCATTTTAGTCTTAAAAATAAATAAGCATTAATAAAATAATATAAAAAATAATTATTTTAAATAATACAGACACAAATTTTACTTTATATTTTTTATATAAAATATCAGTACTTGCCATATTTTTTTCTTCATCGCTGGAATCCATTTTTAATCATTTTCCTTCGTAAACCATTTTAAAAAGATTCACTCAATTTTTTATTGAGAGCTGTTGTAATAATCGGTCTATTCAAATAACATATATCTTTAAATCTGTACTAGTATAATTTTTAGAATCCAGATCGTTATTATCCATAAAATTATAGGTATTGATTTGAGAGTGAAAGTTTTTCCTTTCCTTGATCAAATTTTTGTCCTTGATCATTTAAAACGTTTCTTATTGGTTAATTTTTAAAAAATTTCTTCACGATCTGTTAGTATTAGTATATTTAAATTTCTTTCAAAAGATGTTCTTATTAGTATATTTAAATTTCTTTCAAAAGATGTTCTTGTTGGTTTATTTAAATTTCTTTCATGAGTTTTTATACGTATTATTTATTTAAATTTCTTTTATATTCCAATAATTCTATAATTAAATAATTAAATAATTTAAAATTGTTTTAAAAAATCGTCTGGTGAAAGCAAAAATAATTTTATTTCAAAGTTAAATAGAGACTTTTTTTTTATTTATTTAGATTGCTGCTATGCGTTTTCATCTTACATTAAGTTCTAAATAGGGATTGTAATATCGGACCAAAAGTTTAATACCGGTATTCGGTATTTTTTAGATCTTAATACCGGTTTTAATACCGGTAGTAGAAATTTTTAGAAAAAGAAAGAAAACACAGGTGTTTTTTTGTTTTATTTGCCAGTTTTATTAGAGAATGTAAATTATCACAAAAAAAAAATGTGTAACTTATAAATTATAACAGTATATAAATAATCACAAAAAAGTAAAGGAATATCTTATTTATTTAAATCACAAAAAGTGTAAATATCACTATTCAGTCTGTGGTACTGTTACAAATTTTTGAAATGTGATCTTAAAATTTAATGCATCAATTGTACTACCATTAAGTCTGAACATAATTTGTGCAAAATGACCAGCTGTCGAAAACGCCTTCAGCATCTACTGGTGGTACTGTTAGGAATGCGCGATATACTTTTACCAAGTATTTAACTCTAAATACCTCATCTTCAAATAAATCTATTTCTCGTCGGATTATTTTGGATACAGCTGATTTTCTGTATTGTATTTTGGTTTGCTAAAAATTTTTTAGTTATCGCTAATTCTAATTTCTGTTCCAGAGGCAATTCCTTTTCACTATCAACGTTAGGTCATTATAATCTTTGATAACTGTACCGAATTCTCTGAATGTGGATAGGTTCTGAATTCTGAATAAGAATTCACAGATAAGAATGAGAATTTCACAATTAAGAATTCACAAATAAGAATTCAAAGATAAGAATTCTAAATTTCTAGTAATAACGAAAAACCGGTATTTAAACTTGTGAATACCGGTATTAAAAACTGTACAAATGGCTCAAAATACCGGTATTCGGTATCCCGGTATACCGGTATTGCAATCCCTAGTTCTAAATAGAATGAGTAACTCGTATATCGTCCCAGCCGATTAATTTTTTATTTTATTGTTTTTTATTTATTATTTATTTTTATAATGTTAAGCATTTTAATAAATCAAAATTATAAAATTATTACATGCAAAAAAAAAAAAAAAAAAAAAAAAAAAAAAAAAAAAAAAAAATGAGGTATGAAAAATTAAATAATTTAATTTAATGGAGCTTCTTATTTTGAATCCAAATTCAAATATCAAAATTAAATGACTTTCGCTGAAAAAAATTACTGAGCAATTCCAAAATGAGATACCACCATGACATAAAACATAAAAACATCACTTATTTTACCAATAGAGTATTCATTTGTAACAGTTGATTGCTTATTAGATATTGCATTAAGTCAATGTTTACTTAATGCCTTTTATTCAATTGCAGTACGAACCATCCGAAATTATTTAGTTCTATACATAAGTATTGCTTTATTTTCCAATTTAATTAAATAACGTATTAAATCATTTCTTTGAGGCCTCTCTTAAAAATTACAACTTTGTGTATTATTATATGGTTTTATATTGAACACGAAATTATCTGTATTTTATCCATAATTGTGTATTTAATAACTAAAAATTCCTGCTGAAGTTCAAGATTCTGTACCTTGTAAGGCTATAAGTTGTATTTCGTGAAATAAACTTCCTTATGAACAGACTCCTTTTATTATTTTTACTTGAAATAAATGAAAAAGAAGAATAATACTTTGCAACTGTTTTTTTTCTTATCCCACTGGTCGTCAGCAACATCTAGAGCAAGTCCCTGAACCCGTATGAGTTATGATAAATGAAAAATGCTGCTTCTTTTTTGTCTTTGACTTCTTTTTTGTCTTTGTGGCTCAAAGACGTAGATCATCCAGAGGGAGAAGTCTGACTTTACCCCACCTGGTTATACCCCCAGCCACTGGGTACTCATTTTAGTCTCCTTTTTACGATAAGGTATGGCTACAGTGGGGCTATTTCACCCTGATTCCCAAGGGGTATACTTGCAACTAAATTATATATTCGAAAAAAATGCAATACCCTTTAGCTTTGCATGTCATTATTTAAACTTATATAGCTTCACATATTTCCTAACTAAATTAAGCTGTGAATTATTATATATCTAGATAAAAGATTTCAAAATATTTTATAAAAAATTATTTTGGTTACATTAAATATATATATTTAAATTGATTATTTTTTCAGTTTTGTGGAAGAAGCTATTGTTTTATTATGAAGAATTTACTTCCTAAGGAAATTTCTTGTTTTTAAATAAATATATTAATAACAATTTTATAAATTAATAAAACGGATTAAATTGCTTTGCGAATTATTCTTATCTAGGTAAAGGATTTCAAAAATATTTTTATAATAAATTATTTACCATGATTTAAAATAGAGTTAGATAAATTTAAAGTTGAATATTTTTGAGTTTTCTTTTAATATTGTTTTATTATGAAGAATCAAACTTCAAGAAAATTATTCAGTTTATAGCAAATTATATTAATAATAATTTATAATAAATTCACAAAACTGAAATTTAAAAGAATACTGCCATTATGTTATTAGGTTTAAAGAATAAAATGAATTATGTGAGAAATGATAAAAAAAAACAAAATTTGTGAAAGCTGACAAGGTGATGAAATTACATTTAGTTCCATTACCACAAATAACCAACCAAATAATTATTATAACTGTAATATTTTACCGATATTCAACTGAACCGAACACGAAACGTAATCTTATAAATCATTTTTTACTGTAAGTTGGTTCGTTCTTGCTTGCTGATTAGAAGAAATACGAAAGAAACAAAAATATAGAAGGAAACATCATGCGATGTTGACGGTTAAAGTAATAAGACGAAACATAAAAACCTAACATGCGTCTCACGCGGATATTAGAAAATAGAAAAGTCGCCAATCAAAACGTTATATGTCAGAGCGTATAGGGTGTTACAATAACCTTTTTTTTTTTTTGTTATGATTTTTTTTGCAACTGAATTCACCATAAAGAAATATTTTTTTTTTTTTTGCATTGCAGTAAAATCGTTCTGTTACAAAAATTGTTGATTAACTATGTAAATAATTGTTTGGTTTTAAATAGTAGTTAATGTAATTATTTGTAGTTAAAATTATTCTCTTGTTGATTTGATGAAAAAAATTATCTTGTTGATTATTATTATTATTATGAAAAAATTATCTTTGTTTCTTTTTAAAAATCACTAATAAGATTACCATCATGATCATCACTAGCCGATGAAAAGAGGCCGGATTTAGAAGAAAAGAGGCCCTTTTAACCTCCCATTTTTAAGTTTGTAAATTACTTAGTATGTTTGTTTATTATTCATATGTGTAGAATTTCTCCTTATTTTTGATTCAGTGTTTTAATGTTTAGTGTTTTTAGAATAGTGTCATTCTAATTTTAACAATTCTGAATATAGGCCCCTCTGGATCTTGAGGCCCCAGGCTGAAGCCAAGTTAGCCTATAGGAAAATGGCCCCTGCCCCAGCCCAACACCCCAAGACCGGCCTATTGGGGATCTCGAGACGATTTTTAGGCCGTCTGCCTAAACAACCATATAATTGGTATATATTCCGAAGACGAGGAGATGAACCCGAAAGGCCTTGGCACGGGAAGGGATATAGTCACTCGGTCCCCAGCCCCAATACGATTAAAACATTCCAAAATAGCAACTATAATTTTAATCTGTTCTTGATCTACAAAATGATCTATTCAATTTTAAAATTTGAACATTTATTTTCAATCATTTATTTTTCAATCATTTCTTTTTTCAATTCATTTTTTCTTTTTTTTTTCAATTCATTTTTTAAATTACTGAAAAACTAATACGAAATTATTAATGCAATAGATTATACCATCATTTAACTGCATTATAAAATACAGAAATGTAAATAGACAATGTTTTTTGAAAGACTTTCTAATTTGAAATAACATAGCTTCGCAATGGTGATATACTATATAAAGAAAGATATAACAAAGGCAAGTTTTTAGTAAAAGCCTGGAACACAAAGTATCAGTGGAATGTTTTTTAATAAGAGTGGAAAATATTTTTTGCAAACAAAAAAAGAAACATTTATTAACTCCCACATTACGAACGTTCTACTCATCCAAGAAAGTCATGCCCTCAGATTTTCCCAACTTTGCAAATTACGAGTGCCCCAGAAATAACAAGTTCACTTTATTGGAAATGCTTCAGATGGTATTGTTACTCTTATTAAACGTTCTTTCCTTACCATCCTAAATTTTCATCGAAGCCACTATCACCTCCTTTTATTTACCAAACATGAACCAATTATCATTGCTCAATCTACGTCCCACCCCCTTTTCTGTTCTCACTCTTTTTTTTAACTTTTAGTCCTTGAAACTCCTACTCCAATTGAATGGTGTGACACCACTCTCGGTTTAATTGTTCTTCATTCAAACAGAATTCAATTCTTATTCGAACCGATTGGTCTTAAAATTTGATCCGCCCACTCTTACTCGTTTTGATGTAGCTCCTCCTCCACCATTGATTTCACAAGATTTATCTTTATCTTTTAAACATTGTTCCATTCCGAAGATGAATTCAAAATCACAACCTTTATCAAAATTACTTTTTAATATAATTTTCCATCCTTTCATGCAGTAATAATCCATTTACTGTAAGTAGGACAATTTCAAAAATATTCGGATTCTGCTACCATTATTTACTTAATTGAATAACCTATCCAGAATTGACTCGACACTGAAATAATGAATTTCAAATACTCACACAAGAACAATTACAAAATTTTAACCATGAGTTAATAATATGTTCAAACAGACCAAAAAATAGAAGCGCTCTGGTACTGATGCTACAGTTTCGAGTTGGCTCTCGGCGGTAGCATGGATATTTGTTGTTCAAATCCATTTTTAAACCGTAGGTCCCGGTCTAATGTAGGGGGTGACTATAGAATATAGGGAGTAGAGTTGACAACCCAACCTAAAAGAAAATTTGCGTCGGAATCTACCAGTAGGGCAGCCAAGATTAACATGGCCCTCATTAGCAAAAGGGATTAGTTGTTAACCGAAAATATCTTTTTGTAAAGTGGCTGTTCTCTTCGTTTGTATCGTTAGACATTTATTAATCAGTATACTGAAAAACACTTATTTAAAATTTCATATTCATGAAGTTTTTTTTATTAGGTTTTTCATTGGGACTTTATTACGACACTGCGGCAAGAATGCAATACCT
>BPLR01001378.1:0-20849 GCA_021605095.1 Caerostris extrusa
ACAGAAAAATTAAGAAAAATAATTGAAAAATTAACGAAATAATATTATTTTTCATTGTTAGTATGGTAAAAGTTATTAATGATTTTCTTTGAGAATTTTAAATTTAAATTATAAAAACCTGACTTTTCACATGTATATATGTGCAACCAAGCTAGACAAATCCACTTTATTTTTAATGTAACTTTTATTCACTTTGTATTATTTTTAAAGCATTACAGCTTTGTTATAGGAGAAGAAAGGTATTATTTTCATAGTTTTTAAATACAAAAAACTTGTTTTTATTTTAATTAATTAAAATTGTAGGAGAATTAAAACAATAACCATTAAAGTCTAAAACAATAACCAAAAAAGATTTACACAATAAGCAAAAAGATATAATTCTTTTTTCTTTCAAATTTGCATTTCGATACATATGTCTGACTAGCACCTCTAACACATAATCAGTTCCTCTGTTTTTCTGCCTTTCGGAGCCTGTGGCAGATCCTCACTGATTAGCAAAGAACGATTACTTTTATTTTAGGGTTTTAAAAGAAAAATCTCCGTTATATACATATATATATAGAGGGAAATGAATCTTAATAAAACCCAAAAAAGTTACTTTGATGTAATATGATGATCAAAAATGATCAGGTCACGTGAAAGTCAATAAAATTTTCTTTTTGCTAAGGAGGTAGAGGGAGCAGAGGTTTAAAAGTTGGATTACCAACCTACATCAATTGATGGTTTCAGCTGGTCCTAATATGATTAATTCTAAACACAGTAATTCTAAAAATATTTAGTGTATTGATAGACCCACAGCAATTTGTTTGTTGACAAGAGTTTGTGAATTTTTGTTTGTCTGTTTTCTTTATCTCCTGCATTAGGAGTTAATAAGAGGCACTATCCTCCACTTTGCGACGGCCTCGACCTCTCGGGCTGCATTAGCTCTGTCTCCGCACGTCGATCCCAATCGGTAGCTGTCCACTCTTCAGTAGTGATAAATTTAGTAATTGCATGTTTACTGAGAGTTTTTGGCGTGCAGTTGTACTTTCTGAGAGTCTGTCGGTAGCACGCTGGCTGTGAAAATAACCTTCTTTCGTGGCAAAGTTCATTCTGTATTTCTTCCACTTTCCTCCGGTTTGAGAAGATAATAATATTGAAAGATAATGAGTGTTTAAAAGATTAATAATATTGAAAGTTAATGATATTTAAAAGGAGGAATATATTTAAAAGAAAATGATTATTTGTTTAGAGATAGTTTTTATTTTATTTTTTTATCTAAATTGTATTGGGTTTCAAGCTATTCTCATCTTAGGTATTGGTAAAAAGCAGTATTTAAAATAAAAAGTTGATATTTTTAGTATTAGAAACTTTAAGTTTTTGTTAGCCTATACTATTTTAAAAAAACATGTAAATATTTTATAAATTTGTATTTTTTAATGTAAAATAGTTACTTGTACATATTTTTAATACATGCGTACCAACATGGTGCACAAAACGTTGAATTTACTAACTGAGACTTTGGGACCTGATGGCCAAATTAGCGCGTTCTGGCGTAGAGCCCATAGGGTTCGAGCCCCAGTGGCGCCATGGGGGTTTTTGTAGTGGTTCCGGAATCCCCGTTATGGCAGATCGTCTAGTGACTGGCTTTGGACGTTCTTGGCCGCAAAGGTTGCGTCGGTGAAGAAGACATATTTATTATTGGCATCATTTTAATAAAGAAGCATAATAGATATAATTTTTAATACTTTTCAGCAGATAATAACACAATTTAAATCAAGACTTTCCCCCGACATGAATGATTGTTTACTGGCATTTCCGATAATATCGAAGAGTTGCCGGCGGTGCATGGATGTTGAGTGGATCACCTTAAACAGTAGGTCCTGGTCTAACACGATAGAGCGTTGTGGAGAGTGACATATTAAAAATAAACTCACTGTTCATATATATAGTGATTAGGGGGATTATAGTCCTTGTTGCTTCACATCCCCATATACCACTTCATTCATCATCGAAGAGTTGACACTACTGAATAGTTCCAATGATTTAATGTCATCATTCCGAAAATTTATTGCTCCCATTCAGAAATTTATCTTTTCAGAAAATGTTTAGCTTTTTATATCTTTGAAATGAAAGTGTTTAAAAGTTTATATTAATCTCTCAAGTATATATAATGAAAAGTGACTTCCGTTTGCAAATTTTAATTGCTGCTTTGCTAAGATGGAACAGAGGGAACAGAAAAGTTAAATCTTTTCTCGTACAGAGAATCTGACATGTAGTTTTAATGTTTTTACAATAACCCCTATATGTAAATTCATTCATTTTTTTTCATTCTATTTAAAGTGAAAAAAAACCCTAATAATAATTTGAGCAGCAGTTGGTTACGCTAGTGTTCTTTTGTTTATAAAATAGTGCATTATTTTATAAGTAAATGCATTCGGTTTATCATAAAAATTTATTTCTGAATTTGTTTTCTGGTATACTTGTAATGATTTATTTTTAGCTTTTGGAATCGAGGATAAAATTTTCACTTTATATTTAATTGAACAGCAAATGAAATTTTAAAAGGTAGCAAGTATATAAACAGCACAATTCGCAAAAGTTATTATTCAAGTAGAAAACTGCGGCAGCACTTTTTTTTTTATAAAGGACATAAAAACTAGACTGTGGAGCCAAATTCGGGTTACATAATGCGAATAAAGAGAGAGGAAGCAGCTATGCTGGTAGGACAGATGTTGAGATATACAAATGCTTGGTCTGACACCCTCTTGAGATGCCGCATCGAACCAAAGTGCTCGTGTGTGAATTAGATTAATGGTGTCATTGGGGATCTTTGCATGGATATGAGGGAAAAAAAAAATGCTTATAGATTTAGATTGGAAATTATAAGCGGTTCAGATACTACGTAATATTGCAAAAATCAATCAAAGTAGAGATGCATCTAAATGCATGGAACGATTTCTAAACTTTTGCTTATGTATGAAAAATCACTGCTGACGTAATAACAAATTTTCCTTGTGATTTTAGATTATGAGGTTCTCGCATACGCATCATCGTGTGGTTATGGTTATTATTTGGTGTTTTTGTGTCAAGCATTGACATTGATAATTTTTTGCACCAACTATTATTCCCTTTAAACCGAGAACATTAAAAAAACAAGTAATATAAAAAAAAATTTTAAAGTCAATTTACTTTTTTTCATTATAATGCCGAAAGTTCTTTATAAATATTTTCATTCATTTTTTAAGTTTATCTGGCGAAATCTAGTGGTAGATATATGCAACTTAAATCTAAAAAACTGACATGAATGAATTAAATTTAATTAATGAATTAATATTTAAAATATATTAACATCAAGTGTCATCCACTACAAGTTCAAAAAAATGTGAACTCTTGAGTGGATGAATAGAAAGGATTTTATGAGCGATTGAAAATTTGAACAAGATATATAGGGGAGAGTGTGAGCTAATAGAAGGAATTGAATAATTAGCTTTACAAAATCTTATAGCAAAATTTACCAGTTTTATCTATTCAGAATTGATTTAAGATATCGTGGAATTCACCACTGTACGAAAAGATTTTCAATGACCGGAGAATTGGAAATAATTTAATTTTATTAATTCTTTTCTTCTTGAAAAGTAATAACATAACAAAAGTACTTTTAAAACATGTTTTGAATTCATAAGTATTGCAGATGTTCAGTGTGATATTAACATATGCCTAAAAAATTGTTGTGTATTTTTAACATATGCCTAAAATTGTTTGTGTATTTTTTAACATATGCCTAAAATTGTTGTGTGTTTTTTAACATATGCCTAAAATGACTCATTAATGTTTTTGTTTATGAGGTTTATTGTTAAATCGATGTTTATAATGTTACGTATTCCATTATAAAGCTATCTTCAGGATATTATAAGTTTTTTTATTGATTTTTGTTTATCACTCTGTTTTTGTGTGTTTATATATTTTCTGTTTCTACAGTATTATCAAATTAGGATATTTGTTTCTGCAGTATTTATTGAATTAGGACTCTTTCTTCTTTAACTAACAATAACTTAAATTAACAACTTTGTTAGATTTCTGTGAGTTTTTTTCCCCTAATCTTTATATAGCAAATGTTACTAATTTAAAGATTGATTCTGCATTTGCCTCTTCTACATTTTAATGTTCGACTTCAATGCTTTTATTGAGGTTGCAACGTTTATGGCATTGGTGACTTGCGAATCTGAATCTTTCACCTATTCTGACTTTTAGGATTAAGGATTATAAACAAATAAATTATACTATTCAATAATGCCAAGCATTGCCCATATTTAAATAAATATATTATAAATTTCTGTAATTTTTAATTAATGGTAGATGCTATGTTAAATAGTTTGAAAAGAATATAATTTAAGGAATTTAATATTTTTAAAGGGACATTAGAAGCCTTAAAAACACTTACTCATCATGTTCATCAAAGCATTATTTCATAAATTTTGGTAATAAAGAATTTATAAATAAGTCTTCATCATTCTTGAAAGTAAAGTATTCATAAATAATTCCTCTTTTATCAATTGATGAGACCTTTGTTATACTTCAGTTTTGTAAAAATTGGATACTTATTTGCACGAATTGTTTTTAACATAATTTACTTCTGAATATTATGCATTAAAAAGACACAGATTTATTAATTTTCTTACGAAACAATTAAGCATTGGTATTATTGCGAAAACAACTTGTTGCAAAGGATTAATGTTTTATAACAGTGTAAAAATCGCTACAATGCACAAATAAAGAGAATATTGTTAATAAAGTATCTCTCGTTAGACGGAAAAACTCTTTTGAAACTCTAAAAAGGTAATTTTTTAAAGGTTCTGTGTAATTTTTTTGTTGTTGTTTAAAAATAGAGCTTAAGATATTCAAATTCGAGATATATTGAGGGGTTACTATAGTAACATCATAGTTTTTATATCTTAGTTTTTACTTAATTAAGAGTTTATCAGAATGCAGGCTAAATGAAAAATTAAAAATTAAAGGATTCTTCTTTTTCTCGTTGTTTTTGCCTGTTTCTATATTTTCTTTTTTCTGCAGTATTTTCCAGGTTTATTTTATTTTATTTTAATTTTTTTTTTATTTAGGACTCTTTCTTCTTTTAAATTAAAAACTTTGTTAGGTTTCTGTAGTTTTTATTTGTTTGTTTAAGCCTGATATAGCAAATATTATTGAATTGAAGATTAGATTCTGCTTTTGTCTCTTCAACATTCTAATGTTCGGCGCAACAGCCCCATCAGGCGCGAAGGCCGTCTGCCTATTGGCAGATTTTCGAGGCAGGAGATGCTTTCCTTTTACGGGTAGCCCTAAACTCTACAGTCATATTAGACTGTGACATACGGCTTAAAGTGGGTTCCTAACCACTACAAACATCTATGATAACACCGGAACTCGAAACCTGAAACCTGTGGCCCTCAACTCCAGAGTACTAGTCATTTGGCCGTCAAGCCGCGATTATAGGTTTTTGTTTAGTTTGTCGCTCTACGGTCATTTTTCGCACACTTTAGGCTAATTAGACCAGGACCTGTAATTTAACGTATCCGAACCACTCACAGACATTCATGTCACCTCCAGGGTTCGAACCTGAAGCCTGTGGTGCCAAAGCCCAATTAGAGGTTTAATTTGGTTTGCCGCTCTACTTTTCTTTCTTTCTTCTTCTTTCTTTTTTTTTTTTGCATATTTTAGGTTAATTAGACGAGGGCCTACAGTTAACATGTGGATTCCGAACCACTGACAAACATCCATGTCACCGCCGGGATTCGAACTTAAAACCTGTGGGGGCAAAAAACCATAGTGCTAACCAATTGGCCATCAGGCCGCCCGCCCCAATTAGAAGATTCAATAGGACAAAAAACTGATCTCTAAAATATTGTAGCTTTAAAGTAACAAGAAACACGCAAGCACATATTTACAAACAATATACATTTCATTACATTTTAATTAAAAAAATCGCAAATCGTAAATGAATTTATTTATCCTTAAAGATAAAAAGTACATTAAATGTATGAGACACATAAAATGCTGCTTAAAATTGATTTATAGAAAAACAAAAAAAATCAAATTGCAATTTCGAATTAGATGAAAAAAAAAAAAAAAACATATTAAAGATATGGAACTGCATCATAGTTAATCGACTATTTTATCACTAGAGATTCAAAGATTTAAAATGATTGGGAGTGCCAGTTATTTTTGTCGAAAGTTTTTTTTAAATACTTTTTCCCTTCTTCATCTACTTTTTTTTTTTTTTTTAACAATCTTAAATAATCTCAAATCCTGGCTATTTTAATGAAAGATTTCTAAAGTTGCTTTGAAGATGCTTTAACAACATTGTAAAACTTCAACAACATAAATAACACCGAAGCCTTTATGTGAATAACAAGGCACTTTACAAATTCTAAGAGCATTTAATACAGCTTAGTAAAAGAAAACAGTCTGTCAAATTCTGGGGACAACAGAAACCTGTTTGCTCGGATATCATCTTTGATGATCAATGATAAAGCCTTTTTAGTAAATGTTTTTACAATTATTTTTTGTTACAACTTACGAAACCATTAGGAAAAGTTATACATGATTTATTGCCTCGCATATCGTCTTCATAAATCTAAATTTTTTTTGAATAATATGAAGATTAAAGCTTGTTGCAGTAATTCATCAAGTGAGCTTCGTTATGTATTGATTTAACTTTTTTATCTAAGCTTAATGTGAAAGGCATGGGTAATTTCTTGTTCGTGAAAAATCAATTTTATTTCACTTATTTTATTTTTATTTATTCGGTATTTTTCCCGTTGCTAATATCAATATAACATAAATTTAATTTTTATGATTATTATTTTAGAACAAAATTACAAATCTGTAAGAAAACTTAAAAAAAAAAAAATCTTTTACAGATGGAAAACAGATTTAAAAAAGGTATACAAAAAAATATTATTTTTAAAAAAGGATTTCAGTTTTCAAGTTTTTTTAATACATTGATCGAACACAATACAATCTTTTGATTTGATCTACGAAATTTTAATATTTATATGCAAATAAATTTTCCAACCAAGATTTTTAATTTTATTATAATTTCCAGATTTATAATAATCAAAAATAAATGAACACAAATTATATTCCAAATACGGGACTCGGAAGTAACGTGCACACAGTTAGCGTGCAGAAGAGCTCAGGACCGAATCTGATGAGTTCGAGCATTGTAGTCGCTGCTTTCAGAAACGATGACATTCGATGACGTTTGCGACAGCACATGTAAGAGTCTCTCATCGATAGATTTTATTTCTTATTGGGAATTTTCCGGTATGTCTTCCCTCCGACGCTTAAATATTGGGAACTATCCTTAAAATTACCCCAGAAGACAATGCAATAGCTTTATTGTCCATAAATGGGGTTTTTGTTTCTTATCTGACTTGGTCGACAGCGACATATAGACCAAATCCATGAACCCGTGTGTTTTCATGGAAGGAGGGAAGGGGAAGCAGCTTTGTGATGGTGCACCGGTAGGTAGAAGTCTGACTTGGCTTCGAGTCGATGAAGAAGGAGGGCAGTGGAGGAAACTACCCCGTATTTGCGTATAGTCTGGGAGAAAACCCGGAAAACACCCATCAGATATTCCGACTAATTAGACAAAATGCTGAACGTCCCAAACACCATGCAGCCTTCTCGTTTTGAAACAGTGTCTACAACAAAGCCGCCAGCGGATGGAACCTCAGCACTAATGCTCACCAGCGGCGCACGTTGCCCCTGAGCCACGAGACTAGTATGTAATTGTTTAATTCATGTATATTAGTAAATCATTTTATTTAAATAAGTTAATCGGAAATTAATTATTTTAAATAACGATGGAATATGCTCTCTTCAAAAGCACATGGAACTCTGAAATTCAATAATAAACATAAGTTTATATTATTTTATATTTTCTTTTAATTTTGTAATCACTATAAAATTGGTTAATAGTCAATATCTATCAATAATAATAATAATAAATTTACTAAGCATTCAACGGTTAAAAGGAAATTGTAATTTCTTTCCTGAGTTAATTAGAAAATTCCAAATTTTATCAGACCGTATTCAAATATATCTGAATTTAAAATGTATTGAACGTTGTTCAGTTTATTTAGTTGTAAGAGATAAAGTTTACTGATTTTTGATACATTTGGTTGCATGTAATTAAGAAATTTTTCACTGTCAGCTAAATAATAGGAAAACAGTAACGTTCATGAATAAATAACATATATTTTTTATATTCAATTCAATATAAGTACGATCTAGTAACAAAAATTAATTTTTATCATTAAAAATTTTCATTTTAATACATTGAGGAATATCGACATGTATTCATTTTTACACCGTTATATATTACAAATTTTCTTATTTCTTGTTGAATGGGCAGTTTTTTTTACATAAGAAATTTAGTTTTTCATCTGATATCAATATGTTAATTCACGTAGGAATATATTAATATGTTAATTCAGGCATGACATTAAATATGTGAATATGTTAATTTCCATGATTATATTTTCAGATTATATTTTAATGTACAATAGTTTGATTTTCTTAAGTATCTTTTTCCAAAAACTTCCAATATGAAAATGCCGTTTTCGTCTGGCATGAATATATTAATATGTTAATTCAAGCTTGATATTGAATATGTGAATATGTTAATTTCCATGGTTATATTTTAATGAACAATAAACTGATTTTCTTAAGTTATCTTTTTCCAAAAAGTTTTTGCGAATATTATTTAAACATTTTAAAATAAAAAGTAAATATCATTAAACATCTCAAGGAGCTTACAGACTTCAAAAACGTGGTAACGCAGATGCCTATAATTAGAGCATTGGTTCAGAATGTTGATTGCAGAACAAAACAAATCTTTGCATATATGTATACAAATCAGAAAATCCTCCAAAATTATTTAAGTAAACACACAAATCATATAAATCACATGCTATGTCTATTCCATAAATAATGAATTAAAAAAAAAACATTTTAGGGTGTGTTGGCATTATACAATTCTTACAGGAACAGGAGCTACTGGTTTAGCAATGTCGTTGATTATTTACCTAATATGTACCAGGTAAAAGAAACCCGTGATTTTGAAATTCGTTCCTCGTCTCTGGGAAAGTTTATACCACACCAGTAGCCATCACACATAGTTATTATCTGACTTCTGTGAGTGGCATAGCACGCGTATCTCAGTAAACACAAACACACCCCTCAGAAAGGTCCCCTATTAAAACAGCCGTCAGATTTAACACTCTATAATCTCGAATTACGCCTCGCATAAATGTCACGTTAGTTAATAACAAGGTGAATAAAATTCGTTTTGAGTTTTCGCCACCAGCTCCCAAATCTTGGGCGGATGTCCCCGTGTCGTTTGATCTCGCCGCGGGGTGTTTGTTTTTCGAGATGGCCGAGAGAGATAAACGCGCCGGAGAATTTCGGATTGCTCACTGTCGCATTGTGGTATCTCGGAAAATGGTTCTTTTATCAGTGGTCATTTGCGAAAGCGTTAAAATAATTAGCTGCTATTCTTAATCAGGATGCATTAGAAGTCCTCTTATTTTCCTAATAGAGTAATAATGGTAATTCACATAGATATATAATTAGCCTAATGTTTCTTCTGTGTAACATTTTATCAGTTCCATTGCGTCGTCTACCAAGTTATAGATTTAGGAAGCTATTTTGTATGCGCGTTTTAAATTGCACCGTTTAGAAACATTTTTTAAAATGTTTCTAAATGTAGAAAGAGGATTTCGAAATTTTATCAATTATGTAAAATCAATTCAATCTTACTGATTTGTATATGATGAGATGTGATTTTGAGAAGGAAACAAACACGTATATGTGTATAACTCCCCGGCACTACAGTCCATGTTGGACCATGGCCTCCCTAAAAATGCGACTTGAAAGTCGTCGTCTATCGTGAGCTTTGGTTTTCCAATGTGTGATCTTTAGTTTTTTCAGATCCTTTTTCACTTCATCAATCCATCTCTTTTTTGCCCTACTTTTTTCTTCGGCCCTGATGATATCCTTATATATAAGGATATCATAAATTAAAACAACTTTTAGAATAAAATTAAAGAAAAACTAACTTTTAAAATGCTTTCACTTTAATTATTTTTCTGATATAGTTCATGAACTCATGCATTTTGCAATTACATTTCATTCAAATTCACATTTAACCGCACAGGAATTAAAGAAATGAATGATCAATTGTTTTAACATATTATTATCATGTAAATTAACATTTTCTGCTCCCATGTTTAAACTTCAAAGTTTGTTGATTCTATGGATTAATAAATTTTCCTCCACAATACTCACTTTCATGTTTATTGTCGTTCATCAGTTAATAATGTATAACAATTCATTTTATTTATGCTTATATTTATTATAATTGTTTAATTTAATTTTTATTTATTTTTAAAATTTTGTTTTTATTTTTTTATTCTTATATTTGTTATAATTGAACGTTTATGTTATGCATTTTATGAATGGAATTCCTTTATTATTTGAATGATGATTAAATATTACAAAAAAATTTGGATGTTTTTGATATAATTTTACCTCAACTGTTTTCTTTTTATAAACTGTTATTTTTTCTGTTATAGAACCAAACGCATAATATTATTTACATGTTTGCTTTTGATCCTCATTAAGTTAAACTGGGTTTTTTTTTCTATTTTGTCTATGTTTAGGATTCTTACGTAAATATTTTCGTTATGTATTGTATTATGATTTTATAGACTATTATTTTTTCAATTTTAATATATCATCAGTGCTTTATTAAAGTTGTAGGAAGGATACATGGCTATAGATACGAGTGGGGTGAAGAGAGAGAATTTATCTCTTGAATTACCTTAAGAAATCTAAACCTATAACTAGTGATGAACAGATCTGTTAACAAAGCCTATTTTTTATTCAAATAAAACAAATGTACGATTTTTACCACTTAAAGTAATAAATTTAATTTTGATTTCATTGGAGATTAACTTATTAAAATTCAAGTAACAAAATTTATTTTAAAGAATTTGAAGATTTTATTTCTTATAGTAAGCCAATCTTACAGAATTAAAAAAAATAAATAAAATAAAATAAAAACATGAGAGAGCACATTCCTTTATTTTATTTATTTTTCTATTTATTTATTTATTTATATTTTTTTAAACTCTCTCATATTCCTTTATTTTATTTATATGTTAACGTGTGAGAGAGAAAAACACAACAATGTTGGCAAGACAGAAAACACTTTAGCGGAGAATATATGATGCACAAACTTGGATATATAAAATTATAATTTTTAGCTTAATATGATTGAAGGTATATTGTGTAAATAAAAACAAAAGCATATATATAACAAAAAACATATATAACAAAAGCATACATATATATATATATATATATATGAGGCATATATTACTTGAATTATTTACATTGCAGATTACTTATTCGTATTCACTTCTATGAAGAATAAAAGAACAGATCTTATAAAGATACGTGAAAAAATCAGACAGAAATTTTTATCATGATAGCGTAAATTTTTACCACTCCCAACAAATGTCAGAGTAGACATTGCTTGTTTTACCAGGTTTCTGTATTTACAGAACAACTTTTGCAAACAAATTCCATTTGCTGTCTTACTTTCCCCACCTTATTCCCCTCCTTCATTGGGCTTCTTCAAGAACATAAGAAAAGACAGACAAAGGCGCGGTTCGGGTAATTTTTCAAGGGAGGAAAAAACCCCAACTAATTGGATGAAAAGACCAACTTGTCCAAAATGTCAGCACCATCGCTTAATCCTATAGATTAGGAGGATGTAAAAAAAAATTATTGTTAAACGTTGCCTATTTAACTATTTGGACATGTAGGTGTTATTTGTTTCTGATGCCATCAAGAAGCTTAAAAGAAAATATATTTACTAGAATTTTGAAGAAAATTATTTTCTTGGAACATTTAAGTTTTATTTGAGGAATTGATTTTTCACTACATAGGAAAGAAATTTTTTTTCAAATTTCTATTTAACGGGTTTTGTTTTTAGTCATTTGATGTTTTTGTGTTATGACTTTGTTTAATGTGTATTTACTGAAGCAGCATTACCTAAAATTTTTAAAGAAATATTGAAACTCCATATTCGTTGATGATGGTAGCTTAATAACTATTAATTATTTAATTTTTATTTATATTTTAATATTTCAGTTTTAATGTTGAACTATTTTTATATGATGATGATGTACGTTTGTATGTTTCAATTTAAATGGTTGTTAAATAAAATTTTTTCTAGATAGGACTGTAATTGTGTAGAGATATGAAATAATCGAATATTTAACATATGCTGAGCATTTTATTTTTGAATTTTTATTTCTTCTCATTTTTGCAATTTTCATTATTATTTTGTCTTGACGAAAGTTCTGAAGCAAAATATATTTTGTTATTTATTAATTAATTTATTTATTACTTTGTTATTTAAATTAAGCCGTCATATATTAGTGAATTATTATCTAACACCAAAGCAAAATTATGGGGAGACAATCGGAGATAACTTGAAAATATTTAATAGAAAAACTCGCAAACAGGTTGTTGCCAATTTTAGATTAAGAACTGGACACGACTGCCAAGTCGAACATCTTTGCCGAAATACGAATACTCTCCAAACATCTCGCCTACATCATATCTTCATCATATCATATATCTTGTGAACTCTGATACATGTGTTTTATGGAAGACAGAGAAAATGAATAAGGCCCATATACTTGTTTGCTAGGGACTGGACTCCAATTTGAACAGAATGGCGGTTTGTGTACTCTTTACTGGAGGTCCAAAGGAAATATGTCCCGATCTCACGGACTTTTATTACAGTGCTTCAAGCTTTTTAAATTTTTATCCTGTTTTTAACTATTTTATAAGGTCTTTTTGGTCGTTTTTTGTTAAGAATGTCTGGTCTTTCTCATCGTAATTTTAATTTGTTTATATGTTCTTTCTTGCTTCTACGGTAAGTGACCAAATTTATATGGATTGAGTTCCAATAAAGCCATAGGTAATAACAACAACAACAACAACATTTATTAAAATTAGTAGTAGCGAATTATGTATAACAATTTGTAATAAGTTAGAAGATATTAACTTAATTTATTTTAATGTTTGAGGATATATCTAGACCAGAAAATATTTCGTTCTATGCCTTTTAATCATAAACCAGAATGTATTTCTTATGGCATAAAATTTTTTATTTCTCAAGTACACTAGGACTATAAACATTTTGAAAGTATCAATCAAAAGATCATTCATTGTACTTATTTTTTCATGCGTTTTAAATAAAAAGAATATATTTGCATTATTTAAATCTGAGGTTTATCTCCTCTGCTTTCATTTCTATTTATTTATTTTTTAAAATTTTTGACTTAGTTTTTAAAATTTATTTTCGGCATTTTTTAAGAATAGCAAAAAGAAAATAATAATAATAATTAAATTTTTTTCATAAAATAAAATACTTATTCTTGAACTGTAATTAATGTTATAGTTATTAACAAGTGCCAATAAGTTATATAAAACATGATTACAAAGAAAAGTTGCGTTTATTATTTATAATAAAATAAATTCTTTTTTCTCGCCTTTAATTTCATTTTTGATTTTAACATAATATAAATTTCATCTAAAATAATACGATAGTTTAGACTTCTCTAACAATTTCATTGAGTCCTTTTTGAGATTACTTTTTGGAACAAAATTATTGCAGAAATTTAATTAAGACATCAACATTTGTTATTACGAATACATCTCTATAATTTGTTAAAAATCAAATAAAGAAAATTTATCATTACGAACAACGAACAAAGTTCTGCTCGATACTAATTTTTGTTCTCCGTCCAAACGATATCAGATGGTAAGAAAACGATAAAATCAGAGTAAATAGAAATAAGAAAATGAGTAGGGAAGCCCCACACGCGCCTCTCGAAAATAATTAGAGCCACTTGTGTTTTTCTTTTTCGAACTCGCAAGGGAGGATCACGTTTTTAGTAAATTATTGAATTATTTTATCCGATAATATTTTCAACAGTCGAAAGAAAACTGGAGTTGTTAGGTCCTCGGGCGTTTCCCCACGAATGAGTACTTCTGTCGAGCAAATGGTCTACTGTACAGGAAGACACAGGGCGGGCACTAATTATGACATTTGAGTAATTTTCTTCCCCAAACGACTTTTAGATAACCGATAAGTGAAATCTAGATATATTTATTTTGTACCTTTTTTTTTCTTCTTTTTTAGTTGTCCGTTAGGAATGTTGAAATGTAAGAAAAATCGTCTGTTTCAGATGTACTTGTACATGAACTTGTCCTACAAACAAAGAAAATTTTATTTTGAATATTTTTGATTGAAATACACTTGTATGTATCCTGAAAGCATGTTCCTATTTCTGGAACAAAATAAACTTCAAAAATTTAAGAGGGAGGTCTTATTATAAAGGTGAATTTATTTTTGAAAATCATATTACTGTGCCCAAAAGCAAAACCAATTTCCAATTTAAATTTCTAGGCCCATATGGAATTTCAATTTTTTTTTCTTTTTAGGTTGTTGGCACTGTCCTTGACATCTGTGTGAAATTTCACTACAAAATATTCATTAGTGTTTGAGTTACTCTTGGCTTTGTGAGACGCTAAAACTGATTTCAGCGATTTTTGAAATGTCTGAATTAATTGAGGAAAGAACTTACATTAAATTTTGTTTGCGGAATGAATATTCGTGTGCGGTAACGTACAGAATGTTGCAGAAGGTATTCGGTGAGCATTTCTATATCGGAAAAAATATTTACGCGTGGTATAAATAGTTCAAAGAAGGCAGAGAACTCATTGAAGACGAAGAGCTCTGGTCGACCCTCAACCTCAACTGACGAAGCTCATGTCCAAAAAATTAAAGATTTGGTGCTTGCAAACCGCTGATTTACAATTAGAGATCTTGCTGCTGTTGTTTGAATTTCAAATGGATCGGTCAATTCCAATTTAAAAGATATTTTGGGCCTCAAACGCGTCAAATCTCGATTGGTACCAAAACATTGAATTTTTTGGAAAACATCGTCGCGTTGAAGTGTGTGAAACAATGTTTTCTGACTATCAGGACAACTTGAAATACATCATAACTGGATATGAGACTTGGATTTATGCTTACGACACGGAAACAACCGATCAATCGAGCAAATATCGTGACAAAGGTGAGGCAAGACGGAAAAAGAGCACGTCAAAGTCGCTCAAAAATCAGGGTCATGTTGTCGATTACCGTGCATTATAAATTCTTTCCGCCGGGCCAAACTGTCAACAAGGAATATTATTTGAGTGTTATACGTCGTTTGCGTGTAGCTATTCGCAAAAAGAGGCCACATTTCTGGAAAGACAACTCTTGGTTTTTGCATCACGATAATACGCCAGCTTACACTGCATGATTCTTCGTGACTTTTTCGCTAAAAATGAAACCCATATCGTTCCACAGCCATATTCATCGTATTCACCTGATTTAGCACTGTGCAACGTCTGGCTATTTCCTAAACTCAAAAGACCACTCCGGGGACACCGTTTTGAGTCGATTGAAGAGATTCATCGTGAATCGCCACGCGCTTTGAAGGTCATCCATGCCAAGCTTTTAAGCATGCATTTGAGGATTAGAAAAAACATTGGCATAAGTGCATTTTGTCCGGAGTTGATTACTTTGAAGACGATGAAATAAATTTGGAAGAATAAATAAAAAGTTTATAAACATATAAAGGATAATTTATTGATGAGACGCAGTATAATTTGATAAAACTCCTTTATTAAATAACAGGAAATAATTTTAAAAAAAAAGACAATGATATTCCAAATATGTTTGTGTGGGGTAAGGTTTATTCTAAAGTAAGGCATATTGTTAGGGTTTATTTTACATCATATTATACATATTATACATGTTCGTAAATACTTCAGATTACATATATGTTCGTAAATACTTCAGCAAAAATTTTTAAAGGACCTGATGGCCGAGTGACTAGCTCTCTGGTGTACTGCGCCACAGGTTTCGGGTTCGTGTCCCGGGCGGTATCATGGATGTTTTTAGTGGTTCAGAATCCATTTTAAACTGTAGGTCCTAGTCTAATATGACGGTAGAGCGTTTCATGTAGGTCTAACAACCCTACTCAGTAAAAAGAAAATATCTCATGTCTCGAAATCTGCCAGTAGGCAGATGGCCTTGACCCACCACAAGGATGTTGCGCACTGATGATGATGATGAATTGTTTTTAAATTGTGAAAAAAATATTATGAACAACGATTATTTTTCAGTGGAACTATTAAGGTTTTATGGCCAAAAAATTAATTTACAAATTCTAGTCTTTATTTAATTAATTTGATTTAAGATAAGTAAATCTGGATTTATTTTTTCATTTAATAATATAATTTTTCATTGAAAACTCCAAATTTTTCAGAAAATTAGATTGAGTCATAATTGATGACTGGCAAAAATTGAATATATTATAATGATTATTGTATTAAAAGAATAATCTATTTTTTATTTAATATTCTTATAAGAACTGTAAATTTTTTAAATAATATAACTGAAAATGCAATGCAAAAATCTAATCGAAATTAAAATTATGTAAGCTCTTAATTTTTTTAATTAGATTTCTTTAAACAAGTTTTTTTTTCAAGGTTATTTCATATGACGACTTGATAATAAAATACACGAATCTTGGAAACTAAAAAGGGCTATAAAAAATTGGCATCATCCATAATTGCTATTTCTTCCAAGAAAAAAGAAAAATAATAAAAAAATTTCCTTGTAATGCTGACGAGAAGTCTGCGCGTGGCTACCTTACTTAATAGGCAGCTAAGTGTTAAGCTCTAAATATTCCAATCTACGTGGTGATGGTGTTGATTAAGCTATAGCTTTACGACAAGAAAAATGGACCTTTCAGAGTCAAGGTCAAAGAAGCATCTGCTGTGGTTATTTTTTATGCTGTTTCACATTTTTAATGAATCCTTGACTTTTACTTTCATTAACTTATTTTTTCTGGAAACTTTAATTTTTTTTAAAGGTGACAAATTTAGAAAAAGTTTAATTTTATTTATGTAAATTACTCTTATTTTTGATTTAGAAAACAATAGATCATACTTTTATTTTTTGTGTTCTAAATTTTTTGCGCTTTACACTATTAATATAATATAAGAAAAACAACATTATTAAATTTTAATGTAAATTTAGAGATAATAAGTTTGTGTTTTAAAAAGAAAAACATTTATAATTATTCCTTGGATTGTTCTGTTAAGTCCGTTTATTTTTTTAATAATTTT
This sequence comes from Caerostris extrusa, assembly GCA_021605095.1. Lineage (NCBI taxonomy): Eukaryota > Metazoa > Arthropoda > Arachnida > Araneae > Araneidae > Caerostris > Caerostris extrusa. The sequence continues at coordinate 17,314 of BPLR01001378.1, forward strand.
TGATTCAGAACTGAAAATTTTAGAAATATTTACAAAATTAGATTGGACTTAGACTTAAGAGAAGGTTTTGTCTAAAAAGTTCTGGATTGAAAGTTGGGTATATTATGTAAATAAAGAAAAAAAAAAAAATCCCTAATCTTTACTAGCTTTAGTGTATGTTTGCCGTATATACAGTTTATTGTTTCTTAAATTATCATATAGATTTCATGCTTTTGTCTGAATTGTAAACTATAGTATTCAAATAAGAATATTTCTCAGATTACTTGTGGACTCGGTTATCTAATCGTACATTTCAGGTAAATCGTTCTAAGTTATAGATAATTTTTTTTTTTTTATTTCATAGAATATTTTGATTATTGAAACAGTGGAACTTGATAAAGTTTTTTCTTTGTGTTATTTCATTGCTTTTCTTCTTTTGTTATATATATTAATGACATTCATTTTCGCACAAAAATAAATTATTTAACTTTTTTTTTTTATGCTTTAATTCTTATTATTAGTAGTATTTCTCAAACTACGGGAAAAGTTAACCAGGACCAAAAATTGGTGTCATTTCAAGTAAATATAATTTGCTTCTTTTGATTTGTTCTTTTTATTAATAAAATATGAAATACATACAGAAATATTAACAACAAAATTCAGATAGTTCTAATCAATATCTAGCTGACCTATTTAAGTAATAGGTAGGTGGTTATAAAAATAATGGAAACACCTGTGAATAAAAGTGACATTTAAGAATGCGCTTCATAAGAATTATAATGTAATCTTAACTACCAGTTTTTTTAATATAAAAGTATATACCATGGAAGTGTGAGCTAGCTTTTGCAAAGTTGTATACGTCTTGGGTTTACGTCAACAGCGTAAACTGTCAGACCTCACAGATTTTCAAAGAGGCCAAATAGTTGGAACTCGACAAGCTGGAGCAACAGCGAACAAACAACCCAACTTTTAAGTGTTTCTAGAGGTACGGTATGTAAAATCATGACAGCTTACAAACAGTGCGGAAAGTGAAGCTCGGTAAAGCCAAACAGTCGACGGAAGGAGAAGCTGACAGAAAGAAACCGAGGGGTATTGAAACGTATTGTAATGACTAGAAAGAAAACCAGTCGCAGCACAGCTCAATCAGCATCTGAATTCTCCAGTGTCAATAATTACAGTTAGAAGACACTTTCATAAACAGGACATTTGCGACAGAGCAGCAATTCCCAAGCCACTTGTCACACTTGTTAATGCCAAACTACAAAACCTGATCGATTTATGAATGGAATACAGTTTTTGTCATTCGAATCATTTTTCACATGACAGGACGGGTGCACATTTGGAGGACACCTGCATAAGCGTATGATTGTAATTGTCCCCTTCCAACTGTCAAGCATGGAGGTGGATCTGTCATGATATGGGCAGCCATGTCGTGGTTTTCTGCTAACCCTAATCGTAACTCTGAAAGGAAGGATCATTGGGGAGAAGTATAGAAAATTTAGCTGACCAGGTCCATTATATGATGCAAACTTTGTTTCCTGCAGGAGATGGAATTTTCCAGGATGATAATACTCCTAATCTTGCAGCAGAACCTGTCCAATCATAGTTTGATGAACACGAGGATGAAGTGAAACATCTATCTTGGCTCGATTTGTCCTCTGACTTCAATATCACCGAACCTATTTAGAGCGATTATTTATTTCTGTTTTAGAGCGATCCATCCGGTATCGATATACTTCACCGGCATCTGTCCCGAAACTTTCACTATATCTCCATGAAGAATGGTTCAATATTCCTCTAAATACTATTCAGCCCTTGTATGATTCGATTCCCAGGCGAATCCAAGCTGCATTGCATGACAAAGATGCTTGCTGTATTAGTAAAGGTTTCCCTTATAACTCCAAGGTGTTTCCATTATTTTGATAACCCCTGTATATGTAATGTCTTTTGCATTTAAAGAGCAATATTTTTAAATAAAAATTGTATAAGTTAAACAGCCACAAATCTTTTTATTACGATCTTTTATCTCCTGTTATTTAAAAATTTGTTCTATTATTTCATAATGTACAATTATGACAGACATTAGATAAACAATTAAGAAAATATTCTGTGTTGCTGAAGATAATATACAGTGATCTCCCAAAAATGTTCGTACGCTTTTAAAGTTTGTAAAAAATGCCCTGTAGTCTAAAAATAAAATTTGAATATAAAGTCCAAAATTTTTCGTTATCATATCCACGTAATTCTGAATAAAATTAAGCATTTCTTAAAAATATTGTGCACTTTCTTTTTTTAAAAAATGATAATAAAGGAGGCTGAAGAAAAACATATCTCAAAAGTGATCGAAACATCTTCGAATAATCTTAAAAGATCGTTTGGTTATAATTTTTATCTGCTTACTTACTTTTACTCTATTCATTTAAAAATTACTCATAATCGTAAGGAAACAACGAACAGCATTCGAAAATTTATTATTTTTATGATAGTAATGGTAAATTAGTTCGCAGTATCACTAAATTACTAAAATTTATCTCATTCTACTGTGCAGTATTTGTTAAGCGCTTTAAAGAAGAGATTAGGATCATAAACCAGGTAAGAAAAAGATCATCCGGCTAAGTTAACTCAACTTGATCAGAAATTTATAGTTAGAAAAATTTGTGAAAAACATCGTTTAAGTCTGTAAAACTTTTCTACAGAATTTACTGAAAAGCTTTCTACTTCAGTTTCATCTGAAACTGTTTGACGAGTGCTCAAACAAGATTACACGAGCATATTAATCTTAGAAATAAATTGCAAAAATAAAACACTGTGGTGGAGATGTTCTTGTGTCTGTCAGTACCAGTTCTAGGTAATTTGGTTTCTATTATTAGCGTAATGACTCATGATGCTCTTTATTTAAAAATAATAGCGATTATAAAATTTAAATTGACTATTAATAATAAAGATATATAGCTGAATAGCAGCTTGAATACCAGCAAATCTGATTTTTCTTTTTGAAATATTTTTAATTGAAAAATGATTCAATAAAGAAATTTTAGCGTAAATTAGTTATTTTATATTCAGAAGTGAAAAAAAATTTTACAATAATTCCTCTATTCAATAATTCTCTAGTTAAATTAATTCTCCTAATTGTTCAGCAGGAGCAATAATACATTTGACAAAATTAGACTTTCAAAAGTAAAATGACTTCTCTGATATTCATTGAAATTTTTTAAAAATAAAAAAATATCTCTTTAGACTAAATTTAATCTCCTTAAAATTAAATTCTGGAGACATTTTTTTTTTACTTTTTGTATTTGATTGAAAAGGATAATAACATTTTTAAGGGTAATCTTTATTTAAATAGTTTGTACACGTAAAATTAACATTTGAATTTATCTTATTCGAAAATAAATATTTTAAATTTATTATTTTTTTTAATTTATGTTTATTATTAGAATGCATCATTACTTAAAAATCGTCATTTCAAATTGTAAAAAATAAGATAATGAAAAGAAATAAAAAAATTGAATTGTAATTAAAAATAAGCAGATTAGAACTTTTAAAGCAATACGTAA